>SJYA01002994.1:447934-483482 GCA_006410615.1 Neotragus moschatus
CATCTGCCAGAGGCTTGGCATTCTAGGAGTTGTTTGCAAGATTAATGGCCTTTTTACTTTACTTCCTCCCCTCTCCTCATCTCTGATCTATAAAGAATCTGGCATCCAGGCCCCAACAAGACAGTTATTTTGAGGTGCTAGCCTGCCATCTTCTTGATCAGCTGGCTCCCTGAATAAAGTCTCTTCTTTGTCTCAAGCCCTCATTTCTCGGATTCATTGGCCTGTTGTGTGGTGAGCAGAGTGGGCTTGGACCCACCAATCATTCCTACTTTTCACCCCACTTAAGGAACCAGCCCGCCCTCCTCAGAGAGTGAGCAAGGGAACCTGTTACTTGTTTTCACTCCTTCCTGCTGCAGCGTCAATCTCAACAAAGCCTTGCCTGAACTCCTTTTCTGGCCACTTACCAGTTTCTACTGACTAAAGTAAGTGTTCAAGAACAATAGATTTTGCAAGAATTCCAAACATCAAGAAGGCTTTGAAGGCCAAAACAGACACAAACTAGAGTGTTAATAGAGTGCTTTTTTCACCAAAACTTTCCTTTTCATATCTCCTTTACTTTCTCTCATTCATTTTTTCATCACTAAAAAATTGCTTAGTGATGTATAGTTGATTTGTATGTTGCATAAGTTTCATGGAAAACTGATTCATATATATATATATGCACACAGGCACAAACACATACACACACATACATATATATAGAAATGATATACACTGTGTATATCTTTATATATCAGTGCTGCTGCTGCTGTTGAGTCGCTTCAGTCTTGTCCAACTCTGTGTGACCCCATAGACAGCAGCCCACCAGGCTCCCCCATCCCTAGGATTCTCCAGGCAAGAACACTGGAGTGGGTTGCCATTTCCTTCTCCAATGCATGAAAGNTTATTTTGACAACACTAGTCCCTTTGAAATTCTGTATAAAGTTTATAATCAGCTTGTCAATTTCTGCAAATGAAAATGATGGATGACTTGCAATGGTATTTTCCTGAGTGTATAGATAAATCTGGGGAGAACGGACCTTGTAACAAGTGTTTTCCAAACTGAACAGTTACTTAAATTTTCTTTATCTAAGCAATGGTTTGAAGTTTTCAGTGTACAAATCATGTACTTTTCCACTGAATTTACTTCTAAGTATTTTATTTTTTATTCTGTCATAAGTAAAATTGCTTTCTTAATGTCACTGTTGGATTGTCTCTTCTTAGTTTGTAGATATACAATTGCTTTTGGTATATTGATCTCATTTTCTGCCACCTTACTCTTTAGGTTTTGGTGACTCATTAGGATTTTCTGTATATAGGGTCATATTACCTGTACAGAAACACTGATTTTCTTTTTGGGAATGGATATACTGACTAGACCCTCTGATATAATAAGTGGAAGTAATCTGCAGTAGGCTTCCCTGGTGGCTCAGTGTAAAGAATCTGCCTGCCAACGCAGGAGACATAGGTTCTATTCCTGGGTTGGGAAGATCCTCTGAAGAAGGAAATGGCAACCCATTCCAGTATTCTCGCCCAGGAAATCTCATGGGCAGAGAAGTTTGGTGGGCCACAGTCCATGGGGTCACAAATAGTCAGACATGACTTAGCCCCTGAATGATAAAACAACCACCTACAATCACAGGTGAATGTATAGCCAGCCAGCCTTCCTTTTCTGCTACCTTCCTTCCCGGCCACACACTGCTGTTTGTGGACAGAGTCAGGTCCTGCCTTCCATGACTGGCCAATGTCACCGTGTCCACCTGTGAAAAGCCCCTGCAGTCATGCACTTGTATGTTCCCAGCCTGACTCGTCTCTGGCTCCCAGTGCATGTCCTGGGGTGAGCGTCCAGCCACAGGAGAGCATATCAACATCCATGGCGCCTGCAGCTGTTTGTCAGATCCAGATCAGGTTCTGCCTCTCTGACCAGCCCACGCCACCGTGCCTGCTTGTAACCAGCCCCTGCCTTCAGCTCTGAAGCTGCACACTCCCAGCAAGACCTGACCTCCGAGACAGTGCACACACACAGGGGAGGAAGAGAACAGCTACAGGAGAGCATACTCTAACTGTTTGTTGGATCCAAATCACAATCGGACTTCTGACAGCGGTGGGCATCACTGTGCCTACCTGGAGCTAGCCTGTCCGGTTGTGCACCGGCATGTCCCAGAACTTGATTTCCCCACCCCATCACTCACTTCCCTTGCAGTATGCATTCGCAGAAGTAGAGTGTGAAGCAATAGGAAAGCGTACTGACATTCACGGCCTTTGGAGCAGCCAGTGAGCCTGTAGTTGGCTCCAGCCATTGCCACCTACCCCAGCCCTGATCTTTACAAAGACATCTTCAACTGACATTTGCCACCACCTGGACACCTGCACTTGGGCCCCACAGCCAAGTGTGTGCATACTGCTGTTTCCAGTCACTACCGTTGCCTGAGCTTGTCCTTAGCTATACTTTTAGACTTTAGGACTATGATCCATTTTGAGTTAATATTTGAAAGTTGTGAGGTCTGTGACTAGGATAATTCTGTTGCTTGTGGGTGTCCAGTTGTTCCAGTGAAATGACACAAATACAAGAAAAATGTTACCAATGGATATGTATGAAACAATTTGGCTCTTGTAGTCCAATAAGAATAAAATGTTCTCTTCCAATTAAAAATAAATAAATTAAAAAGCCAACAAAAGTGTTGATATAGGCAGAAACCAACACAATATTATAAAGCAATTATCCTCCAATAAAAATAAGTTAATTTAAAAAAAAAAAAAAGACACTCATCAAATACAACTGGAATCTAGGATTTATTTTATTTATTTATTTTTGTTTAATTGTTGTGACTAGGACTTTCAACTCTGTGTTGGATAGAAGTAGGGGGCATAGGCATCCTTGTCTTATTCTTGATCTTAGAGGCAAAGCTTTCAGCTTTTAACTATTGCGTTATGATGTTAGCTTGGGGTTTGCCATAGGTGGACTCCACCTTGAAGAGGTATAGTCACTCTGTACCCACACTGTTGACAGTTATATTTAATTGTTATTTGTTTTATTTTTGGCTGTGGTGGGTCTTCATTGCTGAGTGCAGGCTTTTCCTAGACTGTGACGAGCAGTGGGTCCTCTCAGTTGCAGTGTGTGGGTTTCTCACTGAGCTGGCTTCTTTTGTTGTCGAGCTCGGGCTCTAGGGCATACCGATTCAATAGCTGCAGTGGGTGGACTTAGTTGTCCTGTGGCATGTGGAATCCTCCCAGACTGGGATTGAGCCCATGTCCTCTGCACTGGCAGGTGGATTCTTAAGCACTAGACCACAAAGGAAGCCCTATCGAGAGTTTTTTTTTATCATAAATAGATGTTGAATCAATGAATAGCAACTTGCCTTCATTCATGGAAACTAGAGAAAGTATAAACTTGTACTTCATCACTCAAAATGCGATTTACTATTATTTCCTAGTAAATATGTATACTTATATTTTGTCACACATTTTTAAAATCTAAACTTCATTCAAAATAAACACCTTATCCTACACGTGCTTTTTAATAACCTGCAAAGCTTTTAATAACATGGAATGCAAATAATTTGCATGATGTTCGTCCATCCATATTTATTTTTCATTCATGCTATGATGTTTATTAGGGTTTCCCAGGTGGCATTAGTGGTAAAGAACCTGCCTGCCAGTGCAGGAGATATAAGAGACCTGGGTTCAATCCCTGGGTCAGGAAGACCCCCTGGAGAAGGAACTGGCAATCCACTCCACTATTCTTGCTTGGAGAATCCCATGAACAGTGGAGCCTGCTGGGCCACAGTCCATAGGGTCACAAAGAGACAGACATGATTGAGGCGACTGAACACGCATGATGCTTATTGAAACTTGAGTACTATATTGTACTATATTGTATTTTAGTAACTGAGTTGATTAAAACTGGGTGTCTCTGTGGAAAACACATTGCATTCATTTAATGAAAGTCACTATTCAAAGTAACTCTTTCAGTCACTTGGGAGATCATGCAAGATTTTAGTTAATAGCGTATTTCTTTATTTCATAAAGCATCCTATTATGTTATTTTTAAAACATCCTAGAATTTAAAGCTTTAATTTCTACTCACAAGATTTATGATCATTTCCATCATCAACACTTCCTCCTGGTGAACCAATCTGTAATTCACAATCTGGAGGTGTGTAGTCAGGAATGCAATGACAATTGCCTAAATTATTACAGATCTGAAACAGAAAAATATGTAATTACTATGAATCATGATAGTCTCTGTAGGTCATATATACTNCTACTCACAAGATTTATGATCATTTCCATCATCAACACTTCCTCCTGGTGAACCAATCTGTAATTCACAATCTGGAGGTGTGTAGTCAGGAATGCAATGACAATTGCCTAAATTATTACAGATCTGAAACAGAAAAATATGTAATTACTATGAATCATGATAGTCTCTGTAGGTCATATATACTTACATTAAAAAGAATAAAATCCCTGATCTGCTAAGTTTGTTGTTGTTCAGTTGCTAAGTTGTTTCCAAATCTTTGCCACCCATGAACTGTAGCACAACAGGCTTCTCTGTCCTTTGTTGTCTCCCTGAGTTTGCTCAGACTCAGGCCCACTGAATCAGTGATGCCATCCAACCATCTCATCCTGTTGCTCCCTTCTCCTCTTGCTCTCAATTTATCCCAGCATCAGGGTCTTTTCCAATGAGTCTGCTCTTCCCATCAGGTGGCCAAAGTATTGGAACTTCAGCTACAGCATCCATCTTTCCAATGAATGTTCATGGTTTGATCGCCTTGCTGTCCAAGGAACTCTCAAAAGTCTTCTCCAGCACCACAGTTCAAAGGCATCAATTCTTTGGGATTCAGCCTTCTTTATGGTCAACTCTTACATCCGTACATGACTACTGGAAAAACCAGAGCTTTGACTACATGGACTTTTATAGGCAAAGTGATGTCTCTGATTTTTAATATGCTATCTAGATTTGTCATATTTTTTTCCAAGAAGCAAGCATCTTTTAATTTTGTGGTTGCAGTCACTATTCTCAGTGATTGTGCAGTCCAAGAAAATGAAAGCTGCCACTGTTTCTACTTTCCCCCCACTGATTTGCCACTAAGTGATGGGACCAGATGCCATGATCTCAACTTTTTGAATGCTGAGTTTTAAGCCAGCTTTTTCACTCTCCTCTTTCATCCTGATCAAGAGTCTCTTCGGTTCCTCTTCACTTTCTGCCATTAGAGTGCTATCACTCGCATACCTGAGGTTGTTGATAGTTCTCCCAGCCATCTTAATTCCAGCTTGTGAGTCATCCAGTTTGTCATTTTGCAGGCTATGCTCCGCATATAAGTAAATAAGCGGGATAATATACATCTTTGACATACTCCCTTCCCAATTTGGAACCAGTCTGTTGCTTCATGTCCAGTTCTGACTGGCCTTTCTTGACCAGCATACAGGTTCTCAGCAGGCAGATAAGGTGGTCTGGTATTCCTATCTCTTTAAGAATATTCCACAGTTTGTTGTGATCCACACAGAAAAAGTGTTGAAGATAGTCAACGAAGCAGAAGTAGATGTTTTTTCCTGGAATTTCCTTGCTTTTTCTATGATCCAATGGATGTTGGCAATTTTACCTCTGGTTCCTCCACCTTTTCTAAATACAACTCTACATCTGCAAGTTCTCAGTTCCCATACTTCTGAAGACGAGCTTGAAGGATTTTGAGCATAATCTTGTTAGCATTTGAAGTGAGTGCAATGTTATGGTAATTTGAACATTCTTTGGCATTACCTTTCTTTGGGACTGAAATGAAAACTCACCTTTTCCAGTCCTGTGGCCACTACTGAGTTTCCTAAACTTGCTGATATGCTGAATGCAGCATTTTAACAGTATCTTTTAGGATTTGAAATACCTCAGCTGGAATTCCATCACCTCCATTAGCTTTGTTCATAGGTATGCTTCCTAAGGCTTATTGGACTTCACACTCCAGGATGTCTGGCTCTAGGTGAGTGACCACACCATCATGGTTACGCAGGACATTAAGACTTTCTTCTACAGTTCTTCTGTGTATTCTTGCTTCCTCTTCTTAATCTCTTCTGCTTCTAGTAGGTCCTTGCCATTTCTGTCCTTTACTGTGCTTATCCTTGCATGAAATGTTCCCTTGGTATCACCAATTTTCTTGAAGAGAGCTCTAGTCTTCCTCATTTTATTTTTTTCTTCTATTTCTTTACATTGTCCATTTAAAAAGGCTTTCTCTTCTTGCTGTTCTCTGGAACTCTGCATTCAGTTGGCTTTATCTTTCCCTTTCTCCTTTTAGGCTGTTCAGGAATGACGTAAATCAAATCCCTTATGATTTACAGGGGAAGGGATGAATAGTTTCAAGGGACTAGATCTGGTAGACAGAATGGCTGCAGAACTATGGACCGAGGTTTGTAACATTGTACAAGAGGTTTTAACCAAAACCATCTCCAAGAAAAAGAAATGCAAGAAGGCAAAATGTTTGTCTTCTAAACATATAGTCTTATAGTCTTATAAAAGACTATAGTCTTAAAGTCTTATAGTCTTATACAGTCTTATAAAAGACTATATAATTGATACATAGGGCTTCCCTCAGGCTTGACAGTAAAGAATCTGCCTGTAATGCAGGAGACCCAGGTTTGATCCCTGGGTCAGGAAGATCCTCTGGAGAAGGGAATGGCTACCCACTCCAGTATTCCTGCCTGGAGAATTCCATAGACAGAGGAGCCTGGCAGTGATACTCCACAGGGTTGCAAAGAGTTGGACACGACTGAGTGACTAACACAAAAGAGGGCCTTCATCCACTAATTAAGTCTGTCTCCACTGCTAAGCACTTTCTGTTTCACATATATTCACAGTCACATACCCACATCCACAAACATAGAAACATTCATTCCCAGGTTTTTGCCAAACAAACATCACTAATGATATATTATGAATTTATTCCCATACCTGAAGGTATAAATACAGAGCTAGCACATTTTAAGAAATAGACATTTATGGTTATTTCCTATCATTATATTGCAGACATTGTGTTTTGTCCATGTATGCCGATAATGATAAATTTGGGGGGTTTAAAGATAATGCTGGGCTGGAGGAAGCACAAGCTGGAATCAAGATTGCTGGGAAAAATATCAATAACCTCAGGTATGCAGATGACACCACCCTTATGGCAGAAAGTGAAGAGGAACTAAAAGGCCCCTTGATGAAAGTAAAAGAAGAGAATGAAAAAGTTGGCTTAAAGCTCAACATTCAGAAAACGAAGATCATGGCATCTGGTCCCATCACTTCATCGCAGATAGATGGGGAAACAGTGGAAACAGTGTCAGACTTTATTTTGGGGGGCTCCAAAATCACTGTAGATGGTGATTGCAGCCATGAAATTAAGATGCTTACTCCTTGGAAAGAAAGTTATGAGCAACCTAGATAGCATATTCAAAAGCAGAGACATTAGTTTGCTGACTAACGTCCATCTAGTCAAGGCTATGGTTTTTCCTGTGGTCATGTATGGATGTGAGAGTTGGACTGTGAAGAAAGCTGAGCACCGAAGAATTGATGCTTTTGAACTGTGTTGTTGGAGAAGACTCTTGAGAGTCCCTTGGACTGCAAGGAGATCCAAACAGTCCATTCTCAAGGAGATCAGTCCTGGGTGTTCATTGGAAGGACTGATGTTGAAGCTGAAACTCCAATACTTTGGCCACCTCATGCGAAGAGTTGACTCATTGGAAAAGACTCTGATGTTGGGAGGGATTGGGGGCAGGAGGTGAAGGGGACAATAGAGGATGAGATGTCTGGATGGCATCACCAACTCGATGGACATGAGTTTGAGTGAACTCCGGGAGTTGGTGATGGACAGGGAGGCCTGGATGCTGTGATTCACGGGGTCACAAATAGTCGGACACAACTGAGCGACTGAACTGTACTGAAAGATTATTGAAATTTTAAATTTCTTTTCCCTACCTATCGAAAGTGATTTCAATAAAATGAGCTTTATTTATAATACTGAAATCCAAAAGTGTTCTTCTAATTTACACTTCAATCTCTCTCTTTTTTTAAATATATATATATTTAGTGTAGCTCAACTTCCCAGGTGGCCTTTGTGGTAAAGAATCTGCCTGCCAATGCAGCAGACACAAGAGATGTGGGTTCAACCTTGGTTTGGGAAGATCCCTTGGATTAGGAAATGGCAACCCACTCCAGAATTCTGGCTTGGAGAAATCCCATAGACAAAGAGGCTGGCTGGCTGTGGTCCATNGAAGAGTTGACTCATTGGAAAAGACTCTGATGTTGGGAGGGATTGGGGGCAGGAGGTGAAGGGGACAACAGAGGATGAGATGTCTGGATGGCATCACCAACTCGATGGACATGAGTTTGAGTGAACTCCGGGAGTTGGTGATGGACAGGGAGGCCTGGATGCTGTGATTCACGGGGTCACAAATAGTCGGACACAACTGAGCGACTGAACTGTACTGAAAGATTATTGAAATTTTAAATTTCTTTTCCCTACCTATCGAAAGTGATTTCAATAAAATGAGCTTTATTTATAATACTGAAATCCAAAAGTGTTCTTCTAATTTACACTTCAATCTCTCTCTTTTTTTAAATATATATATTTAGTGTAGCTCAACTTCCCAGGTGGCCTTTGTGGTAAAGAATCTGCCTGCCAATGCAGCAGACACAAGAGATGTGGGTTCAACCTTGGTTTGGGAAGATCCCTTGGATTAGGAAATGGCAACCCACTCCAGAATTCTGGCTTGGAGAAATCCCATAGACAAAGAGGCTGGCTGGCTGTGGTCCATGGGGTTGCAGAGTTAGACACAGCTGAGCACACATACACACAAACAACACACTGGTGATAAATATTTTAATGTAAAATTTTGAAATTAAGACTAAAATATCATTTATTTCATATTTCAAATCTAATACCCAAAATTTCCCCTATCCTGATTTAACATAAACAACAGAGGTTACCATCATTACATTTTTACTAATGTAGTGAAAGAAAAAGATGGTCAGCTAGAGTAGAAGCAATAAGCAAATAAATATTATTAAGTGAAGAATGACTTGCTATTTCAGACTAGATATGTAATTTGACTTTCTAGTGTTCGGTGTTTTGTCGCTAAATCGTGTTTGACTTTGTAACCCCATGACTATAGCCCACGAGGCTCCTCTGTCCATGTGATTTCCCATGTAAAAATACTGGAGTGGGTTGCTATTTCCTTCTTCAGGGAATCTTTCTAACCCAAGGAGTTTTTAGCAGAAAAAATGAAATGAAAACATATACCCTAGTCACTTGTCAATAATGTTTCTAATATCAGAAAATGAAGAAAAGTAATCTCACAACATTCAGCACAAATAAAATGGAATTAAACTACCATCACATTTCTCTTCAACAGGACTGAACGTAACAGAACAGTCCAACTGAGCTTACAAAGTTTTGGGAGAGCAGAACTAAAACTTAGTAATTTTGTGCCAACAGAGTGAGCAATTTTTTTAAATGTGGAAAGACAACATTTTTGCATTGTTGATATGCTAGAACTCTAAATGCATACTGCACAAGACATATTTCTCTCTACTTTAAAGTGGTATTCCAGCACCCTATCTCTCCCATTAAAACAGATGAACAATGTCATGTTACAAACAACATTTATCTAGAATATAAAATCTAAATAGACAAATTCCTTATAATATAAATTTTAGAAAAAAATTAACATAATAGACCAAATCTATTAGGAACATCAAAGTAGCTATATTTTGGATTATTTTAAATAAAACTTTTTACTATAAAATAGAATGTACATAAACCTAGTCTTACTGGAATGTTAATTTCATAATGTATAAAATATCAACTTATGACAAAGGTCCATCTAGTCAAAGGTATGGTTTTTCAGCAGTCATATATGGATGTAAGAGTTGGACTAAAAAGAAAACTGAGCGCTGAAGAATTGATGCTTTTGAACTGTGGTGTTGGAGAAGACTCTTGAGAGTTCCTTAGACTGTAAGGAGATCCAACCAGGCCATCCTAAAAGAAATCAGTCCAGAATATGCATTGGAAGGACTGATGCTGAAGCTGAAACTCCAATACTCTAGACACCTGATTTGAAGA
Source organism: Neotragus moschatus (assembly GCA_006410615.1). Lineage (NCBI taxonomy): Eukaryota > Metazoa > Chordata > Mammalia > Artiodactyla > Bovidae > Neotragus > Neotragus moschatus. Next base: position 458,008 of record SJYA01002994.1, read on the forward strand.
ACTGACTCATTTGAAAAGACCCTGATGCTGGGAAAGATTGAAGGCAGGAGGAGAATGGGACAACAGATGATACAATGGTTGGATGGCATCACCGACTCAATGGACACGAGTTTGAGTAAACTCTGGGAGTTGGTGATAGACAGGGAGGTCTAGTGTGCTGCAGTCCATGGGGTTCCAAAAGTTGGACACAACTGAGTGACTGAACTGAACTGACACTTGAAACTAATATGATATTGTATGTTAATTATAGCTAAACAAAATGTATCAATAAACTGCAACCTATAAGTTTAGTTTGAGATTTTACAAAAAATATTGAGGCTGAAGGTTTAAAGCAGAGAATTGAACAAAGAGCAAAAGATCAGACCAACAATGATAACAATTAAAATGAACAACAACAAAAGTAAAAAACAAAACATGAAAATGAAGCTATCCTTGTTTACAGAGAAGCTTCCTAGAATATTCAAGACAAAGCAGAAACATTCTATATCTTCTAAAACCAATCAAGTAAATTGTAATACTGAATATTAAAAAACTGAATACTGATAAATTTGATTTCATTTCTATAATGTTGACTGAATCATACACTGATTTCTTTTTGGAAAGCAGTGAAACAAGGGACCCAAATTATACAGTTTTAAAAAGTAAATATTAAATGCAAAAGTAACTACAAATCTGTATTGCCAGATTAAAATGGATAAACAGTTGAGAAAAAAATGTTTTTTGCATAAAGATACTTTCTAGTAGAAGCCTTTCCATAAAAACTTCAGAAATTCTCTAACATGTCTTTAAGAATATCTTCTGTAAAATACTATATGGCTTTAAATTTTAATTATGAAGAGTATGAAGAAGAAATATGTTCACAATATAAGTAAAATATGCATTAATTTGCATGAGAAAATGATTTTTTAAAATTTAAATGTGCTACCAATTCATAAGTTTTGAGTGCTTACAATAAATTCAGTACACATATAGTACAATTCACAAAGTAGTGTTTTGAGCGGTTGGTAATCAGTTGATTTTCTTTATATTAGTTAGCTACTCCTAGGCAAGACTGGATAAAAGAGCAACTTAGATTTTCATTTCTCCCAAACAGGATAGATTTTTTACTTTGAATTACTCAAAAAATAACATAAAATTTCGAATTACAAAAACAAAAGTAGCTTACCCCATTTCCTCTGCATTTTATAGTGGCATTACAATTATATGCCATTAAAGGAACTTCTTTGCAGGTTTTATTTATACAATACTAAAACAAAACAAACAAGCAATATTTCATAGTTATTTACAAATCTGACATGAGGAAAGAATCCATTATATCATGTGTATACAAAAGAACAAAAGACATACTTGCTGAGACTTTATATTATGCAACACTCTGATTTTGGAACAAAGATTCTATCAATTTAATACAAAAATCTAAACAATAGTAAGAGTTAAAAAAAAAAAATCTGAGCGTGTTTGCCTTAACACAGTTTATGTAGTGATGCCATATAATTTTGGTTTTAATACAATTGGGAACTGAAATGAGAATCACCATTATGGGAGTTAATGTTCTGCTATGAATAATTGGTTAGATTAATATTAATGATTTGCCTGCTCAAAAACTGGAAAATAATTTATTATTTTAGTTTCAGTATAAAATATAAATTATTATTTCGGATGGTAAATTATCATAAATCCTTGTTATAATACTAATTATAATAATCCATCAAGAGAAATATTTTAACCTAATATATATGCATTGCAAAATCCTAGTTATGTTGAAGTGGTTAATCAAGGGTTAAATTAGTCATTTCCCCCCCCCCCATTTACTTTTCTCTATTCTTTAAGCTAAGCTCCTAACTTATATTCTCTTGACTTCTTTAAATACATCAGTGTAACACATGATGAAATCNAACAACATTTATCTAGAATATAAAATCTAAATAGACAAATTCCTTATAATATAAATTTTAGAAAAAAATTAACATAATAGACCAAATCTATTAGGAACATCAAAGTAGCTATATTTTGGATTATTTTAAATAAAACTTTTTACTATAAAATAGAATGTACATAAACCTAGTCTTACTGGAATGTTAATTTCATAATGTATAAAATATCAACTTATGACAAAGGTCCATCTAGTCAAAGGTATGGTTTTTCAGCAGTCATATATGGATGTAAGAGTTGGACTAAAAAGAAAACTGAGCGCTGAAGAATTGATGCTTTTGAACTGTGGTGTTGGAGAAGACTCTTGAGAGTTCCTTAGACTGTAAGGAGATCCAACCAGGCCATCCTAAAAGAAATCAGTCCAGAATATGCATTGGAAGGACTGATGCTGAAGCTGAAACTCCAATACTCTAGACACCTGATTTGAAGAACTGACTCATTTGAAAAGACCCTGATGCTGGGAAAGATTGAAGGCAGGAGGAGAATGGGACAACAGATGATACAATGGTTGGATGGCATCACCGACTCAATGGACACGAGTTTGAGTAAACTCTGGGAGTTGGTGATAGACAGGGAGGTCTAGTGTGCTGCAGTCCATGGGGTTCCAAAAGTTGGACACAACTGAGTGACTGAACTGAACTGACACTTGAAACTAATATGATATTGTATGTTAATTACAGCTAAACAAAATGTATCAATAAACTGCAACCTATAAGTTTAGTTTGAGATTTTACAAAAAATATTGAGGCTGAAGGTTTAAAGCAGAGAATTGAACAAAGAGCAAAAGATCAGACCAACAATGATAACAATTAAAATGAACAACAACAAAAGTAAAAAACAAAACATGAAAATGAAGCTATCCTTGTTTACAGAGAAGCTTCCTAGAATATTCAAGACAAAGCAGAAACATTCTATATCTTCTAAAACCAATCAAGTAAATTGTAATACTGAATATTAAAAAACTGAATACTGATAAATTTGATTTCATTTCTATAATGTTGACTGAATCATACACTGATTTCTTTTTGGAAAGCAGTGAAACAAGGGACCCAAATTATACAGTTTTAAAAAGTAAATATTAAATGCAAAAGTAACTACAAATCTGTATTGCCAGATTAAAATGGATAAACAGTTGAGAAAAAAATGTTTTTTGCATAAAGATACTTTCTAGTAGAAGCCTTTCCATAAAAACTTCAGAAATTCTCTAACATGTCTTTAAGAATATCTTCTGTAAAATACTATATGGCTTTAAATTTTAATTATGAAGAGTATGAAGAAGAAATATGTTCACAATATAAGTAAAATATGCATTAATTTGCATGAGAAAATGATTTTTTAAAATTTAAATGTGCTACCAATTCATAAGTTTTGAGTGCTTACAATAAATTCAGTACACATATAGTACAATTCACAAAGTAGTGTTTTGAGCGGTTGGTAATCAGTTGATTTTCTTTATATTAGTTAGCTACTCCTAGGCAAGACTGGATAAAAGAGCAACTTAGATTTTCATTTCTCCCAAACAGGATAGATTTTTTACTTTGAATTACTCAAAAAATAACATAAAATTTCGAATTACAAAAACAAAAGTAGCTTACCCCATTTCCTCTGCATTTTATAGTGGCATTACAATTATATGCCATTAAAGGAACTTCTTTGCAGGTTTTATTTATACAATACTAAAACAAAACAAACAAGCAATATTTCATAGTTATTTACAAATCTGACATGAGGAAAGAATCCATTATATCATGTGTATACAAAAGAACAAAAGACATACTTGCTGAGACTTTATATTATGCAACACTCTGATTTTGGAACAAAGATTCTATCAATTTAATACAAAAATCTAAACAATAGTAAGAGTTAAAAAAAAAAAATCTGAGCGTGTTTGCCTTAACACAGTTTATGTAGTGATGCCATATAATTTTGGTTTTAATACAATTGGGAACTGAAATGAGAATCACCATTATGGGAGTTAATGTTCTGCTATGAATAATTGGTTAGATTAATATTAATGATTTGCCTGCTCAAAAACTGGAAAATAATTTATTATTTTAGTTTCAGTATAAAATATAAATTATTATTTCGGATGGTAAATTATCATAAATCCTTGTTATAATACTAATTATAATAATCCATCAAGAGAAATATTTTAACCTAATATATATGCATTGCAAAATCCTAGTTATGTTGAAGTGGTTAATCAAGGGTTAAATTAGTCATTTCCCCCCCCCCCATTTACTTTTCTCTATTCTTTAAGCTAAGCTCCTAACTTATATTCTCTTGACTTCTTTAAATACATCAGTGTAACACATGATGAAATCCTTGAAAAAAAGAATGAAATCTAGCATTTTCCATTTATTTCCTGAAAACGAACAAATAGCCAATGAGTAAATGATGTTGTGTATACTGTCCATTTTTGCTCTTTCTCTTGGATATAATACTGGAAGTGCTAGCCAGAGCAATCAGGCAAGAATATGAGAAGCACACACATTATAAATAAACAAGTAAAATTATCTCTTTTTAGAGGTAATATAATCTTGTATGTCAACTCTAAAGACTCCACATACACAAAAGTTTGTTATAACTATCAACAATTCCGTAAAATTGCAGGATAAAATATTAATATACAAAACTAAAGACATTTCTATAACAATGGACACTCTAAAAAGGAAATTAAAAATACAATTCTATAAAGAATAGCATCCACTATTATTAGACAATTAAAACTAACCAAGAAGCATAAACTGAAAGAAATACTAGAAAAAAATGAAAAACAGAAAAATAAAATTTATCCTGTGTATGTGGGCTGGAAGACATTATATTATTAATATATCAATACTATCCAAAGCTTCTATAAATTCAATGCAATCTGTCAAAATTTCAAGACAGATATCTTTTTCATAAATAGAAAAACTTATCATAAAATGCTCATGGAATCACGATAGATTCTATATAGCTAAAACAGTCCTTAAAAAGAACAAAATTGGAGGACTCACACTTCTTGATTTCAAAACTTACTGTAGAGTTCACTTCAGCCACACATATACTAAAACTGGAATGACACAGAGATTAACATGGCCGCATAGTCAAGGCTATGGTTTTTGCAGTGGTCGTGTATGGATGTGAGAGTTGGACTGTGAAGAAAACTGAGCGCTGAAGAATTGATGCTTTTAAACTGTGGTGCTGAAGAAGACTCTTGAGAGTCCCTTGGACTGCAAGGAGATGCAACCAGTCGATCCTCAAGGAGATCAGTCCTGGGTGTTCATTGGAAGGACTGATGTTGAAGCTGAAACTCCAGTACTTTGGCAACCTCAGGCAGAGTTGACTCATTGGAAAGGACCCTGATGCTGGGAGGGTTTGGGAGCAGGAGGAGAAGGGGACGACAGAGGATGAGATGGCTGGATGGCATCACTGACTCAATGGGGGTGAGTCTGAGTGAACTCCGGGAGTTGGTGATGGACAGGGAGGCCTGGCGTGCTGCAATTCATGGGGTCACAAAGAGTCAGACACGACTGAGCGACTGAACTGACTGACTGACTGATGCCAGAGTGACACTCAAATTCATGAAGTGTTCCATATTTAAAAAAAAACTTTTGCATGTAAAAGAAACTATAAATGTGACAAAACATCTACCCTCAGAATAGGAGAAAATAGTTGCAAATGAAGCAACTGACAACTAATCTTCAAAATATACAAACAGTTCATTAAGCTCAATATAAAAAAAAGTAATAAAAAAGTAAGACCTAAACAGACATTTCTCCAAAGACATACAGATGACCAACAAATACATGAAAAGATGTTCAACATCACTAATTATGAGAGAAATGCAAATCAAAACTACAGCCAGATATCACCTCACACAGGTCAGAATGGCCACCATCAAAAACTCAACGATCAATAAACGATAGAGAGCTTGTGGATAAAAGGAAACCTCTACGCCTATTGATGAGAATGTAAATTGATACAGCAGTATGGAGGTGCCTTACAAAACTAAAATAGAAGTGACATATGATCCCTGAATCCCACTCTTTGATACATATTCAGAGAAATCCATAATTTGAAAATACATATACAATAGCAGCACTCTGCATATATACAGCACTCTAAATTCATAGCAGCACTCTTTACAATAGCCAGAACATGGAAGCAACTAAAATGTGGATCAGCAGAGGAATGGATAAGGAAGATGGGATACCTACATACAAGGCAATATTATTCAGACATAAAAATGAACAAAATCCTCATGTGCAGAGACATGGATGGAGCATCATGCAGAATGAAGTAAATCAGAAAGAAAAAAAAGGCAAATATTGTATATCAAAGCATATATCTGGAATCTAGAAAAATGGTATAGATGACCTTATTGGCAAAGCAGAAATAGAGACACAAGTATGTAAAACAAACGCATAAGTACCAAGGGTGAAGGAGGGGTGGGATGAGTTGGGAGATTGGGACAGACATATAATACACTATGGATACTATACATAAGATAGAAAGCCAATGAGAACCTACTGTATAGCACAAGGAACTCTGCACAGTGCCCGGTCATGACCTAGATGGGAAGGGAATCCAAAAAAGAGAGGGTATATGTATACATATGGCTGGTTCCCCTTGCTGTACAGCAGAAACTGACACAGCAGTGTAAAGCAACTATAGTTCAGTTAAAAAAAAAAAAAAGTAAGCACTATATGAAAACCATGTGGTTCTGGCATAAATTCAGACAAACTGACTAGTGAAACAGATTATATATGGTCAAGCGAACACACTTAACGCCACTGAATCAGATACTTGAAAATGGTTAAAAGTGTGGATTTTATGCTATGTACATTTTATCCAATTTAAAAAGTTAAGAGAAAAACTTGCACAGAGGTGTTTGGCACCCTTAAGTCTCCTGGATAACAGTCATGATCAAAGTCTCTGGCAATCTTGATCCATTTTCCAAAATTCTCCATGTGAATTTAATCACCTATGCTTCCTCATTTTTATCAAACTACATAACTAACCTACAGTAAGGGAAAATGCCCTGTCTTTACAAATTCCAATCTTCCTTAGGAATCTAGATTTCTCAAATACCATTAATATTGCTTTTCAGATCATCTGGATGAAATAGAACTATAATTTTAAAGAATACAAGTCACATAGTTATATCAATTGACAAAGAAAAAGTATTTGACAACATTGAACACCTATTTGTAATGAAAAAATCAAATCTGAGTGAACAAAAGGAATACAAGGGAATTTACTCAAGTTGCTAAGGGTCATATTCAAACCTACACCTATAACTGATAGTAAACGACAATGTTTTTCCTCTAAGATCAGGAAGAAAGCAAGGGTGTCTATTCTCAAGACTTTTGTTAAACATAGTACATGAAGTTTTAGCCAGTGAAATAAGTAAGGAAACAAATAAAAGGTATGTGGAGAAGGCAATGGCACCCCACTCCAGTACTCTTGCCCGGAAAATCCAAGGGACAGAGGAGCCTGGAAGGTTGCAGTCCATGGGGTCGCTGAGGGTCAGACACGACTGAGCGATTCACTTTCACTTTTTACTTTCATGCACTGGAGAAGGAAATGGCAACCCACTCCAGTGTTCTTGCATGGAGAATCCCAGGGACAGGGGAGTCTGATGGGAGGCTGTCTACCGGGTTGCACAGAGTCAGACACGACTGAAGCAACTTAGCAGCAGCAGCAGCAGCAGAACATAAAAGAAACCAAAAAACCTGTCTTTACTTGAAAATGAAGCGATTGTCTGCACACAAAATTCTAAGGATTCTACAAGAAAAGTTCTAGAAATAATAAAAATAATTCAGCAAGGTTTTGGGTGCAAGTTGAACATATTGAAAATTACTTTTTTGTAAACATGTGAAAGATGAAATTAAAAACACAATGTCAGTTATACTCACTCCAAAGTGAATAAAATGTTGAGATGCAGTCAAATAGAAGATACACAACATCTATACCTTAAAAATGATAAAATGCTGATGAAAGAAATCATGACTACTTAAATAATTGAGACGACTTACCATTTTCATGCATTGAAAAATTCAACATAATAAAGATATTCACTCTTCCCAAATTAAACTATAGTTTTAACATAATTCTTATTAAATTTCTGAAAAGTTTTATGTTGTCTCATAAAAGTTCATTTGAGCTTCTCTAGTGCCTCAGAGGTAAAGAATCCATCTACAATGAGGGAGCCATAGGAGACATGGGTTCAATCCAAGGTTCAGGAAGATTCCCCTAAAGGAGGGTAAGGCAACTCACTCCAGTATTCTTGCCTGGAGAAATCCATGGACAGAGGAGCCTGGCTACAGTCCATGGCGTCACAAAGAGTTAGACATGACTGAACAACTAATAGGGCTTCTCTGATAGCTCGGTCGGTAAAGAATCTGCCTGCAGTGCAGGAGACCTTAGTTGGATTCCTGAATGGGGAAGGTCCACTGGAGAAGGGATATGCTACCCACTCCAGTATTCTTTGGCCACCCACTTTGAACAGTGCTAGCAGAAAAGAACCTGCCTGCCAACACAAGAGACATAAGAGACCCAGATTCAAACCCTGGGTCAGGAAGATCCCCTGGAGGAAGGCATGGCAACCCACTCCAGTATTCTTGCCTGGAGATTCCCAGGGACAGAGAAACCTGGCAGACTACAGTCCATAGGGTTGCAAGAGTCAGACAAGACTGAAGCAACTTAGCATGGTATGGCATAAGTTTATTTTATAGTTTATATTGAAAGGTACAGAGCCTAGAATAACCAAAACTATATCTTGAAAGAAACATAAAACGAGAAGAATTACTCTGCTTATTATTAAAGCTTACTAAGTCAAGTGGGCCTTAGAAACCATCACTATGAACAAAGCTAGTGGAGGTGATGGAATTCCAGTTGAGCTATTTCAAATCCTGAAAGATGATGCTGTGAAAGTGCTGCACTCAATATGCCAGCAAATTTGGAAAACTCAGCAGTGGCCACAGGACTGGAAAAGGCCCTTNAAGAATTGATGCTTTTGAACTGTGGTGTTGGAGAAGACTCTTGATAGTCCCTTGGACTGCAAGGAGATCGAACCAGTCCATCCTCAAGGAGATCTGGGTGTTCTTTGGAAAGAATGATGCTAAAGCTGAAACTCCAGTACTTTGTTCACCTCACACGAAGAGTTGACTCATTGGAAAAGACTCTGTTGCTGGGGGAGGGATTTGGGGCAGGAGGAAAAGGGGACGACAGAGGATGAGATGTCTGGATGGCATCACTGACTGCATGGATGTGAGTCTGAGTGAATTCCGGAAGTTGGTGATGGACAGGGAAGCTGGGTGTGCGGCAATTCACAGGGTCACAAAGAGTTGGACAGGACTGAGCGACTGAACTGAACTCAACTGAAATTGCTAAAGTAATCTAGAGAACATGATATTGGTAGATATACAAACCTGCAGCTTAATATAACAATCTAGACAATCCAATAACAGACTCACAAAAATACACCAAATTCTTTTTTTAGAAAAGTAAAAAAAAAAATGAACCTCAACCTAAACCTCAGGTTAAAGTAAATTAACTGAAAATAAGCCAAATGTAAAACAAACTTAAATGTAAAACACAATATTACACATTTTTAGAAATAAAAAAAAATCTGTGAGACTATGTTCATGACCCAGGGTTATAACTAGGCTTATTAGACTTGACACAAAACACATGTTCTATGAAAGGAACAACTGACAAATCGATATCATGAAAAGCTTTTCTATATGAGTTTCTCCACCATGTAGATTGCTTTAGCAAAGCAAGCCAGCTAAGAAGGTGAGAGAAAGAAAGCGTGCGGGCCAAATAGAAGTCTCTGTCTTTCTTAAAACTAATCTTATAAATGACATTCCATAACTTTCACCATCTTCTCTTTCTTAGAAGCCAGTCGGTATATCCAGTGCACACACAGACGAAGAGGATTATGTGGGGCTTGAATATCAGCAAGTGGGAGCACTGGAGCCGTGTTAAAGATGCTGACCATAAGAGGCAAGTTCCCAAGGGGATAGGACTGCTCAATGCAGACAGAAACACTGGCTGTTTGCTTAACCGTTTTCAGGTTTTATTTTTATACATAAGTACTAAATGCCATTTACATAAAACACTGATTTACAACTGCTGCCTTATATTTTCTGGAATGTGTGCACTCATATTTCAGACTGACTCCCTGAGCTTCTGAATCATTTTTCTTCTCCCTTTCTTTTTCAGCCACATAAATAGTGCGACATGTCCGTCTCAACATGAGCTCGGACCTCGCTATAGCTGTGCTCCCCCAGTGCAGACTTCTGGTTTGGGTCCTCTAAAGTTCTCACACTTATATTTTGACAATACAGATAAAATATGAATGCTCAATTATGATTTTTCTGAAGTAGGAAAAATTAAAAGCACAAAAGTAGAATTTTAGGATTTAAACCCATCAGGATTCAAAGATCTAAAAAGAATCAACTGTCAGTGGACTCTGGTGCTTAAAAACGCATCTTCTACCATGAGGACTGATGATAGATTAATCCAGAAAGTCAATGTGGTTTGATAACCGAGGCTTGGTTTAATAATCTTTTCAATATCACATGGGAAATAAATGGCAGCGCCAGGTTCAAATCCTTTCTGTAGGATTGGGATAGTCATCGTGGAATATAGTATCTGATAATCACATAGTTTAACACAGGAAAACGCAAGTGAACGTGCTTTCTCACCATCTGTGCACCACACACGGTGCCATCAGCCACATAGGTATAACCTCCTCCACCTGACCTCGCTGATGAAGCAGAAGTTATGCAGAGAAGTCCCTGAGAATATGAATAAACTGCAGATCGAACATCACTTCTGTAAGTACTATTCTGTGGCCAAACACAAGCTAACTTTCCACAAAGAACATCCCTGGAGAGAGGAAACAAAACAATGTCTTATCATTCTGTCCTTTAATGAAACTTAAGTTTTAAATAAGTCTTGTATCACATTCATGATAACATAAATATTGTTTAACCAATAGTAGAAAAATCAGAAAAATGCCAAATGTCACTGTGCACTAGGGTGCACATTTGAATGTGATACAATTAATCAGCACAGCAGGAGCAGAACTGAAAACTACACAATGAACTCAATCAACTTCAAACATGCTTTAACTGCCCATTTTAGCACTCAGGCTTGTTATCTAGCCCATTACACCGATCGCACTCAGAAAATTCCTCACCTGCTCCCACTTTGATACAGCTTGACCAGTCTGCTGGTTTGTTGGGAGTGCCTGACTGCATTTATTTATACTTTGTGCATGTTTCTAATTATGCTCACTGTAATGGCCATGATCTTTAGTCAGTAAATCTATCTAATAAACAGACTGTTCCTTTTGATCCCAAGATTCTTTGAATATGTTGATATTTCCAGTCATTCTGTATTCCTTTCCTGAGAATTCAGAAACTTTTAGACCCCATATTTGGCATAAGCCCTACCAGAGTTTATCCCATAAATAGTTTATTTACTTATCAATGGGTAGAATACTGGCTTCTCTAAGAGACTTCCAATATTCCTAGTTTATGCCCTAGAAGATAATTGATGTCACTTCTTGCTCTTGGAGTCACTCAAATCTACCAACTCTCATCCTCAATTGAAAAAACATTTCTTAGTTATTGATATGTGTTTGTTGAGCATGTCACTGTTATCTCTCCAAAAGTCTTTCTTTTGAAAATTTCATCCCTTTGTTCTAAAAGACCATGGGGAGGCTTTTTTTTTTTTTTTTTTAATGATTTATTTATTTGGCCCTGTGGCTTGCAGGATCTTAGGTCCCTTGACCAGGGATTAAGTCTGTACCCTCAGCAGTGAAAGCATGGAGTTCTAACTATTGAACTCCTGGGGAATGCTCCATGGGAGGTCCTTTTAAAATAACAGAGATTAGTTTAATGGTATCAAGCAGTGAGGGCTTCTCTGGTGACACAGTGGTAAAGAATCTGCCTGCCAAGATGCGGGTTCAGTTCTTGGGTTAGGAATATCCCCTGGAGTAGAAATGTCAACCCACTCCAGTATTCTTGTTTGTAAAATTTCATGCACAGAGGAGCCTGGTCAGCTACAGTCCTTGGGGTTGCAAAAGAGTCGGACACGACTGAGCATACACACAGCAAGAAGTGAAGACTGGAATGAGAGTGGGATTCCATTTCCAAATCTTTTTCCAAGTTTCTCTCCTTCCAGTCTCATTTTTCCTGTTTCTCAGATTGAAATAATTCTTTTTATTGTTGCTCTATTTTCTTTGTATAGTATGTATCGCAAAATATCTTAAACCAATTACATGATAGATCTTTTTCTAGTCTGGCTGTTGAAATACAAATTCCTCTTCCAAAGTACATTCTCTCAAAATTTGCATTTATGGTTGAATTCTTGGAACTGGCAATCTGCTTGAATTCCTGGAATCTGCTGAAAGCAGATGAATTGAGCTATTGCATTCCAGTCTCATCTAGTGATTTTATTTTGGGAAGATTCATATGCTACCATCATCTCAGATAAAGTCCCCGTAAGTCATGCTCGCTAACTTTCACAGTTCCTTGCACCTTTTCTGTTCCTTCTTCCATATCTTAGACCAAGATATGTATGTATGGTGGCACACATACCTCTGGTCATCAGAGGGAGACTGAGGCTGACTTACCACCACGTCCTGCCTCTGTGGGTATCCTCTGGTGTAACTCAGTCTGCTTTCAGTTGCTTTCTAATAGGGTGTGGCTGATTATATCCATCTTTTAGAGATTATCAGGCTCTCTTTATGAGATCTCCCTTCATCAGCATTCATTTCATGATTCCAGACTTCCTCTTTTAATCTGCTAATTTTCCACTGTTGGGGCACGTGGGAATGTCTGCATTCTCTACACATCATAATTAATCCATAGCAGACTCATGTGGAGGCAGGTGGTGCAGGATACTGTCTTAGTCCCATTGAACTAAACACCTTCTTCAGCCATTTGTAGTTTTCATAAAGGAACCAAGTTGCTTTTTAGCCATGCTGAGTGTGGTGCTTACCTAAGGGTTTTGCAGATTTTTTTCTGATTTTGTCCTAGGAGTTTTAAGAAAGTCCTACTTCTCTCTGGAGCACTTGACTTTACCTCAGTTTTTTTTAACATGTTCTTCCCACTCTCTGTTCTTTTTTTTTTTTTTAATCAACATTGTCTTTATGTCCTCTCTTAGTTCTTGAATCTGGCTCTGTTACTATTCTTTAAGCCACCTTAAGGTATAGTCACCACCAAAACACTGTACCTGTGTGTAAAACTTGAATTTGGAGATAAGGACATGCCCGTGAAATTATTAGCATCATCAAGGGCACAAACATATCCATCACTTCCCACAGTTTCCTCTTGCCCTTTGTATTATTTTTTAATATAAATTTATTTATTTCAATTGGAGGTAAATTATTTTACAATATTGTATTGGTTTTGCCATACATCAACATGAATCCGCCACAGGTATACTGGTATTCCCCATCCTGAACCCCCCTCCCTCCTCCCTCCCGGTACCATCCCTCTGGGTCATCTCAGTGCACCAGCCCCAAGCATCCAGTATCCTGCATTGAACCTGGACTGGCGATTCGTGGATGTGGTGAGAACAGTTAATAAAAGGTTTAACTCTGGGGAAAAGTTTAAGTATACAATAACATATTTTTAAAAGCTATAGGAATTAAGTTGTATAGTAGATTTCCAGAACTTATCTGCTGCTATCATTTTCTAGCTTTATGGAGGGATAGTTGACAAATAAGATTATAAAGTATGTAAGTATACAAATTGATGATGTGATACATGTATACATTTGAGGGTCTTCCCTGATAGCTCAGTTCGTAAAGAATGCAGGAGTGAAAGTGAAAGTGAGATCGCTCAGTGGTGTCCGACTCCTTGCAACCCCATGAATGCAGGAGACCCCGGTTCAAGTCCTGGGTTGGGAAGATCCACTGGAGAAGGGATAGGCCACCCACTCCAGTATTCCTGGGCTTCCCATGTAGCTCGGCTGGTAAAGAATCCACCTGCAATACGGGAGACCTGGATTCGATCCCCGGGTTGGGAAGATCTCCTGGATAAGGGAAAGGCTATCCACTCCAATATTCTAGTCTGGAGAATTCCATGGACCGTATAGTCCATGGGGTTGCAAAGAGTAGGACATGACTGAGTGACTTTCACTTTCACTTTACGTTGTGAAATGATTCAGCCTGTTAGGTGAATTAATATGTTGAACATTTCACGTATTTATTCTATTTTTTTGTGTGAATACATTTAAGCTCTACTCTCAGCAAATTTCATTTATATAATAACTATATAATTCTATTGCCTAATTATATAATAATTATATAGTGTTTTCACCATGTTATATATTAGATCTTCAGATCTTATTCATCTTTCAACTGAAAGCATGTATCATTTTACCAATTTTTGTTTTCCACTGGCAATTACTTTTCTACTCTCTATTTCTATGAGTTCATTTTGATTATTACAGCAGTATTATAGCAAACAGAAGTGACAAGAGAAGGCATTATTTCCATGACCTTGATCTCAGGGGTAATATTACCAGCTATTATTGTTAAGCGTAGTGTTAAGTGTGGGTTTCCATTTATTGCTTTCATTATGTTGAGGTACAGTCCTTCTACACTAATATGAAGAGAGTTATTATAATAAACGGATGTTGAATTTTATCAAATGCTTTTTCTATACCTATTGAGATGATCATATGATTCTTATCCCTTTTTTTTTATTAATATGGTGTATCACATCGATTGATTTGTGGATACAAAACCATCCTTACACCCCCGGAATATTATGCACTGGATCATGGCTTATGTTCCTTTTAAAGTGTTGTTAAATTTGCTGTTTTGTCAATTTTTGGATCTATGTTCATCAAGGATATTGGCCTTTTATTTCACTTCTGGTAATGTCCTTGTCTGTCTTTGGTATTAGGGAAATGCTAGCATTAAAAAATGATTTTGGAAGTGTTCTCTTCTAAATTTTGGAAGATTTTAGTTAATTCTTTTTTTTTTTTTTTTTTAATGTTTGCTGGAATTCACCAGTGGACTTGTTCATTTGGAGGTTTTGATTGCCAGTTCAATCACCGTATTTGTTATTAGTCAGCTCAGATTTTCTATATAGTACATACACTATACTCTAGGACTTCTTTCAGGGAGAAATAGGGTCATGGACATTTTTGCCTGCTCCTTCTGTACGTGGGCTGGGGGTATAGCATCAGAGTGTGTATGTGTAGGGGTGCTCCTATGTCCATTAAGAAGTGCTTGACTGACAGTCACAATTGGTGGAACTCATTAATGGAAGTTCCATTGACTAACAGTGTCAAGTAGTTTGGAAGCCTGTTCCCTGGGTGTTAACTGCAAAAACTGTGGTGCAGACATGTGTATAAGCTTCCAGCAGGCAATACTAGTGATTTGGATTAGGCAACAGGGAGATGCTAGAGGAGACTGCTGGCATTCCAAGTCTCTGGGCAGGATTAAATCAGAAACTTTTAAAATTAGAAGCCTGACCCTCAGTCAACAGCTTTTAAAGTGTGCATATGGACTCTTTTCTGGCTAAGGCAAGGAGATGAGCATTTTTGTCTGCTCCTTCTAAGAACTCCTTTGTTTGGTACATTCCTGTGGGGTTTATGAATGGAAGTCCCTTTGGGTATCAGAGTCAGGTGACTTGGGGACCTGACTCTCAGGCAGCAATGCAAAAGCTAGGGTGTATAAATGTGTACCACTTCCTTATAGGGATAGACCGGTGACTTGGAGTGGGCTACAAACAGATGGCAGGAAAGGTACCTCTCTGTTTAGGAGATGAGTGATTCCTTCTGTTCCCTCTGCACTGAGCCCACTTTCTACCTTCAGTAATAAACACCAAACTTCTCTTAGTCTCCTTATTAACAGGGGAAAAAATGGGTGAAAAAGAGAGTTAAAATGAGTAAAAGAAAAAGCTTCATAATGTTATTTGAAAATATTCTCCAAATATACAATTTATTGTCCATTACTATTTAGTGTCATTTGACAAGAAATAGAGACATTTTATAACTCAATGAAACAGTCACTTTCTATATACATACTTTTGCTCGCAAGGTAATGGTTGGGAATTTTTAAACCCACAGTTTCCAAAACTATTACGCAAAGAATTAACTTCTTCAAAACAGGCAAATGGAGCACCTTGAGCACCTTAAAATGAAAAACATGCCCATTAAATTATTATTCTTAATGCAAATAAAATATTTCTCAATAAAAAGCTAATGAAACTCATGGCATAAACAAAAATATTGTGGTCTTGGTCATGCTTTTTTTTTTTAATTCCAATGTATATCTTGTCAATGGGCTTCCCAGGTAGCTCTAATGGTAAAGAAACTTTCTGCCAACACAAGAGAGATAAGAGACAGCAGGTTTGATGATTGGGTCTGGAAGACTGCCTGGAGGAGGCATGGAAACCCACACCAGTATTCTTGCCTGGAGAATCCCATGGGCAGAGAAGCCTGGAGGGCTATAGTCCATGGGGTCGAACAGAGTTGGATATCACTGAAGAAACTTAGCACACACCCTGTCAATGCAAGTAGAAAGAAATGATTGTCTTATCTGTTAGAAAATAGAAAATGATTATCTCTATCATAGCAAAGTATCTTATAGTTAAAAACAATTTCCTGACCCCTCCCTGTGGGAATGCCTCTTTCCTAGTCCAATGTACTTCAGGCTTGACCTTGTAACTTGCTCTACTTAATGAAATGAGCAATTTGAAGCATCAGTTGGGGTAAAACCTTTGGAATTAGTAGATGGGGTGCCATAGTCTTATCTTGCTTAATGCAAGATAAGCAAGGTTTTAAGTAGATGCTCTTTAATCAGTTTGGGTACCATAGTGAAGGCAGAGCAGAATATAGCAGAGTAATTGTATTAGATATGTAAATCTCAGAGATTTGAGGTTCATTTCCATTTCAAGAAACAGAAAGACTGGTACCTAGATGTGGAATTCCACTGTGAAATGCACCTAAAATGTGGCATTGTAATTGAAGCCTGCCAGCAGATGGCAGGAAAGAGAGTAACGCCCTCTATGCAATGCTGAAACTTCTAGAGAAACCATCTTCTCAATAATTTAAAGGTAAAATAATGTCTTTAGTGGGCTTACTTTCCTATGCAAGGCAGTCAGGAAACAAAATATGTCTTAATTACTCTTGACTGAATTTAACCAAATGGTGTAAGTAGTCAAGAAAGAGATAAGGCAAACTCAAAAAAAAATAATCATTATTTCAGAAACAGGAATAAAAGAAAATAAAGTTCATCCTACAGGTACTTGGGTGGATGATGACAGGTGCTAACTGATATAAACTGGAAAGTGATTATGTCTGGTTGGTTGTTCTGTGCCTAATCCATGGTGAGTGGGTTTCTTTGTTTGTTTATTTGTTTTTTAATGACAATTATGGATTGATACAGAGATCACATTCTTGTTCATGTCCATGTGTCTATCCCAGAATTCTTGTCTATAATCTAATCTCTCTGCAGCCAGGTTCATCACCAGTCACCTTGGCCCTTTGTCACTGTCCATAAATACATCTATAATCCAACCTCTGAACATTTCTTCTTCATAGGAAATGAATGATCACATGGTCAAAATCTTTTAAGGCATCCTCCCAAGTGAGACTGCAGTGTGGCTACTATCTTTTTTCAACTTATAACCAGTTACTGAGCCAACACATCTATAAAACTAGCCTAGGCTTATTCCTTCTGCATCCACCAGTCCCATGTATCCACTGGTAAGTCAGGAGAACCAAAGGTATAAGAGGGCAGAAAGACAAACTGTTCTAGATTTCCTGTTCATGACTTTTTCTTCTGCCTCTCTTTTTCTTCAGCTTGAATCTGGATGAATGTATGACTTCTATCTATCGAACCATCTGACTTAAGGGACTTGACATAACTGAGTTTATGATGAGTAAGACTTTGATGCTGGGAGGGATTGGAGGCAGGAGGAGAAGGGGACGACCGAGGATGAGATGGCTGAATGGCATCACTGACTCAATGGATGCAAGTCTGAGTGAACTCCGGGAGTTGGTGGTGGACAGGGAGGCCTGGCGTGCTGCGATTCATGGAGTCGCAAAGAGTCGGACACGACTGAGGAAATGAACTGAACTGAACTGAGTTCTCAGTATATGATCACTGGATATCTGAAAGCCAGATTGTTTATCTCTACAGGGGCCAGTAGTGTGCCCAGTGTTGTTTGTCATGTTAGTGCAATTTTCCAAAATGTAGCTAGAACGGGCTTCCCCAGTGGTTCAGAGGGTGCTTCAGCACAGCTTTGCTTCAGAAACCCCAGGGAACTACCCTGCTATTTTCCTAAGAAGCTTGGTAGAAGCACCACATGGCATTTATTTTTCTCATAACCCACACCTCTAGTAAAGGGTCTTCTGTGTTTTATGATTCAAAATGCAGGGCTGTTTGCATTGCAGCTTAGATACACTGCTGCTGCTAAGTCACTTCAGTCGTGTCCNGCTTTGCTTCAGAAACCCCAGGGAACTACCCTGCTATTTTCCTAAGAAGCTTGGTAGAAGCACCACATGGCATTTATTTTTCTCATAACCCACACCTCTAGTAAAGGGTCTTCTGTGTTTTATGATTCAAAATGCAGGGCTGTTTGCATTGCAGCTTAGATACGCTGCTGCTGCTGCTGCTAAGTCACTTCAGTCATGTCCGACTCTGTGAGACCCCAGAGATGGCAGCCCACCAGGCTCTCCCATCCCTGGGATTCTCCAAGCAAGAACACTGGAGTGGGGAGCCATTGCCTTTTCCTTAGATGCGCTGCAGAGCTTTATTCTGTTTTTTTACCTCCCTCGATATTAGCAACATTCTTGTCACCTGGTGACAAAGAGTCGGACACGACTGAGCGACTGAACTGAACTGAACTGTCACCTGGTAAATGAAATCAAGCAGCGCCTCCCCATCTACTACCTCTGGAACCCAAAGAAGACTACCTTTGGGTACCACACTTGTTCCTTTTCATATGAAATGCAAGATATGTCAGGTTTGTCTTTTACTTTGCAGAGGGTGTCAGGTCATGCCCCTGATCACTGGACTCCTAAAACTTTACTGATATGACAAGTTCCTAAATATTCCTTCAGTGTATCTCCTGCCTTTTTGTAGCACACGTATTTTACTTAGTCCTCCTACATTCTAGCTTGTTGTTGTTTGGTCACTGAGTGGTGCCTGACTCTTTTGCGACCCCATGAACCATATACAATATACTAGCCAACCAGGCTTGTCTGTCCATGAGATTTCCCAGGCAAGAATACTGGAGTGGGTTTCCTTCTGCAAGGGATCTTCCCAACCCAGTGACTGAACCTGCATCTCTTGCATTGGCAGGCAGGTTCTCTACCACTGAGTCATGAGGGAAGCCCATTCTAGCTACATTTTGCTTATCTAGCCAGGTTAGTACAAAATCAGTGACAGTGTGGATCAACGTGACCTTTTCTGGGATATCCAAATCTCTTCAACTACATGTGGCTGAATGCAGCTATATTTTCAGTTCAGTTCAGTCACTCAGTTGTATCTGACTCTTTGTGACCCCATGAATCGCAGCACGCCAGGCCTCCCTGTCCATCACCAATTCCCGGAGCTCACTCAGACTCACGCCCATCGGATCAGTGATGCCATCCAGCCATCTCATCCTCGGTTGTCCCCTTTTCCTCCTGCCCCCAATCCCTCCCAGCATCAGAGTCTTTTCCAATGAGTCAACTCTTCGCATGAGGTGGCCAAAGTACTAGAGCTTCAGCTTCAGCATCCTTCCTTCCAGAGAAATCCCAGGGCTGATCTCCTTCAGAATGGACTGGTTGGATCTCCTTGCAGTCCAAGGGACTCTCAAGAGTCTTCTCCAACACCACAGTTCAAAAGCATCAATTCTTTGGTGCTCAGCCTTCTTTAAAGTCCAACTCTCGCATCCATACATGACTACTGGAAAAACCATAGCCTTGACTAGACGGACCTTAGTCGGCAAAGTAATGTCTCTGCTTTTGAATATGCTATCTAGGTTGGTCATAACTTTTCTTCCAAGGAATAAGCGTCTTTTAATTTCATGGCTACAGTTAACCTTAAATTAATGCCATCATCCATTCCACATGAATGCAAGCTGCTTCTCTCTTTCTTTACAGGTAGGAATAGAAAAGAATATATGTATTTGCCAAATCAATGGCTGCACCCCTGCCACACATCTAAGGTCATGCTGATCTGCTCTGGTATAGTCCCCACACTGGCAGAGCAGGTGCAGTTACTTAATCTACTACTTGCTGATATTTGCAATAGATACTATTATCTTCCAGGGACCATGTGGTTTCTGCAAGAGTCCAGTTGGTCATTCAGTGCAGATATTGTATAGCCAACAAGTCTGCATCCTTTAGATCTTTAAACAAAGCACTAATTTCTGGAACGACTTTCTCTATGGCCTCCCCAAACTGACCAAGGACCTAATGATGGCATTGCACAAACTACCATGATGTGAACTCCAAGAACACACTCTAAGACTGAGAAAGAACTGCAAATGGACCTTTGAATCTAGTGGACCCATTATAAACTGAAACTTGGCCAGGGTTCTTAATCATTTCCTGATCCCTTTGAGTGCCCGCTCTCATGGAGAGACCATGGTGAAACTGGGTTTCTGAAAATTGCTTAGAATTTGAACAGGGAATTATGATATTCAATAAGGTAATCCTTTTTAGTCTCTCAGTCATCCATTCTTTATTTTCTTTGATGGTACAAAGAAGACTATACCTTTGTATGCTGCCCATACAACACAATAGAAGAGAAACTATATTCTATAATATTAGCCATCTGTCTGACAGTTGGTAAATCAAGTATCCACATCTGCTACTCTGTCCCTGATGCTTATTACAATAATTTTATCCAGCTCTTCCACGAACTGCTATCTGATCTTGATTTTTTCAAGAGCTTATCATGCCAATTACCATCAGTGAACCTCCTTCTATATTATCCTCTCCTACTGTCATTGCCTTGGCCTACAGAGAAGGCCGTTATTGAAATTTATGGTGATTCTGATACCCTTCTCACCAGCACAATCCACGGCCATGGTCCTTCCTGTCGGGCTTAATTATTTGGCCTTACATATGTAGCATGTACATTACAGAATATCCACTTCCCTGAACCTTTCCTTCCTTTACTCCACTAAGTTGTACAGCAATTGTTTCATTTAAAATTCACTTAGAATGGGTCACCATATAGTCACCATGCTTATTTAACTTATATGCAGAGTACACGATGAGAAATGCTGGGCTGGAGGCATGCAGGTTAGGAGGCAACAGTTAGAACTGGACATGGAACAACAGACTGGTTCCAAATAGGAAAAGGAGTATGTCAAGGCTGTATACTGTCATCATGCTTATTTAACTTATATGCAGAGTATATCATGGGAAACACTGGGCTGGAGGAAGCACAAGCTGGAATCAAGATTGCTGGGAGAAATATCAATAATTCTCAGATATGCAGATGACACCACCCTTATGGCAGAAAATGAAGAAGAACTAAAGAGCCTCTTGATGAAAGTGAAAGAGGAAAGTGAAAAAGTTGGCTTAAAGCTCAACATTCAGAAAACAAAGATCATGGCATGCAGTCCCTTCCCTTCAGGGCAAATAGATGGAGAAACAGTGGAAACAGTGGCAGACTTTATTTTTTGGAATCCCAAATCACTGCAGATGGTGAATGCAGTCATGAAATAAAAGACAGTTACTCATTGGAAGAAAAGTTATGACCAACCTAGACAGCATATTAAAAAGCAGGAACATTACTTTGCCAACAAAGGTCCATCTAGTCAAAGCTATGGTTTTTCCAGTAGTCATGTATGGATGTGAGAGTTGGACTATAAAGAAAGCTGAGCGCATTGTATTGCAATATAAAGAATTGATGCTTTTGAACTGTGGTGTTGGAGAAGACTCTTGAGAGTCCTTTGGGCTGCAAGGAGATCCATCCAGTTCATCCCAAAGGAAATCAGTCCTGAATATTCATTGGAAGGACTGATGCTGAAGCTGAAACTCCAATACTTTGGCCACCTGATGTGAAGAGCTGACTCATTTGAAATGACCCTGATGCTGGGAAAGATTGAAGGTGAGAGGAGAAGGAGACAACAGAGGATGAGATGGTTGGATAGGATCACTGAATCAAGGGACATGAGTTTGCGTCAACTCTGGGCGTTGGTGATGGACAGGGAGGCCTGGTGTGCTGCAGTCCATGGGGTTGCAAAGAGTCAGACACGACTGGGCAGCTGAACTAAACTGAACTGAACTCACCTAGAATGGGCCATCATGTTATTTTCAATGTTTTTGGAAAAAATCCAAGCAAAAATGTTTACTATCTTCTAGTACCCATGCAGAATGTTGATTCTTCAACCATGGGAGAATGATTCCATAACAATAGACTCTCTCCTACCAAGTCTTATGGTCCTGATCCAGTCTTACGACAAAGGACTCTCAGAATCCAGTTCCACATATATCCCTTGGTTTCAGTTGTGACTGCTAACTAGGACCTACAGCTCTGTTGGTGTAGAACTCTGTTGTTCAGTCACTAAGCAAATTCTGATTCTTTGTGATCCCATGGACTGCAGCACAGTCTTCCCTGTCCTCTGGAGATCCTGGAGTCTGCTCAGATTCATATTCATTGAGTCTGTGATGCTTTCCAGCCATCTCTTCCTCTGCTGCCCTCTCTTCCTTTTGCCTTCCATCTTTCCCAGCATCAGGGTCTTTTCCAATGAGAGCTCTGTTACTCCCCTATAAGCTCCAGGACATCAGAGCTCTAGTTTAAGAGAGCTCTGTGTCTTAACTCATATTTTAAGTTAGTGGCCAAAATGTAGGGGAAGAAACTCAGGGGATACATTTTGTGTGACAGGTGTCAACTACAACTTGGTGCTTGCCGAGAGCACTTGCCCTCTGCCTCTGCATAGATGGACTCTTCTGCAGCTGCAGCTGTTGACCTTTGACCTACCCTGAAGGGAGTTCAGGGTGGAGAATGAGGCACTCTGTGCTCTAGGAAAACTGATGGAACAGGTCTTTAGATGGTTAGATATTTTCAGGATCTGATTTCATGATCCCAATCCTTACATCTCCTCATATCTAGAAAAGCATGAAATCCCTTCATGGTGACATCAGCTCCTCATGATTAGCAGAAACCTCTTGTAAAGTGTGCACTTGATTTCATGTACTCCCCCTTCCCCACAATCATGTGCACTGGCCTTCTTCCACTACATCTTTGGAGCAGTTTCTCAGAGCTACCTGAGGGGCTGTCTCCCAGGCTGCAGTCCTAACCTTGCCCCAGATAAAACAACTTGCATGTCCACCTCGTGCATCTTCTCTTTAGTCGACACAGACTTCTGTATCATTTTCAAGCAAGAGAACATCCCTATGCCAGCTTGGGCGCAGGTATTGGTATGACAGGGGGAAGTTTGATATTTTATAGATTCAAAAATTTCAGAGAAGTCTGGATGCTCACAAGTTTAGGGGACATATCTTTAACTCCTCTCAGTGCAAGAGTCTCGTTTTCTTCCCAACCAGATCCTTAACCTGGCAAAATAGATTTGATTGACAATTTAACCTTTTCTGGAGTTCCTTCAACTTGGGAAGTCTTCAACTTTCTCTATCTTCTGATTTTAACTATATACGTTAATAGGGAAGCCCTTCCACTCAGCCTGAAGGCAAATCATCCTATTGCAGGGAAGAGCCAATTCTGATTCCATACTGGAACTGTTTCTTTGCCTTGCTTTTCATTGTTTTGGGTACTATGAGTATACATAATGGTCTGCCTCACAGAACCCTGCTACTCTGCCTGATTGTTAAACTAAAGTGCCTTTGTTCAGCTCATAGACAACTAACATGACCCTGCCCCCCTGTGAATGGCTGTGATAAAGAAGAGATTAATACATTCCTTCCACAAGCTTGTCATTCCTGGAGAGTTTTTGCAAGACTGGTGTCTTTTTTACTTTATTTCCTCACTACCTCTCTCTCTCCCATTCTGCTTTTTTTATTTCCTCACCTCCCCCATCTCTGTTCTATAAAAGAACCTGATAAGATGGTTATTCTGAAACACTAGTCTGCTACCTTCTTGGTTGGCTGGCTTTCTGAATAAAGTCATATTCTTTACCTCAGCACCTTGTCTCTGGATTATTGGCCTGTTGTGTGGCAAACAGAGCAAGCGTAGACTCGCCACCAATAACTTTTTGTTATCTTTTCCCAGATTCCGATGTTGCTTTGTAATAGACATCCAGTTCCACTGCCCTGGTAATTATTATTTCCCCATACAGTTCACTCATACCAGCTGATCCAAGGTATACCCTATCATTAGCATCCTGACAATGTGCTTCATTCTGTGAGCACATTGTCAGTTTCTACCAGTGATGGGGTGTTCATCGATTGCCTGTTAGTGAGTGAGGTCATTCTGAAAATGTATCTTGTATTTTCTCACACTGCTGTCAGGAACAAGAGTTAGTGGCTGAAGCCTCCAGAAGTCAGCCTCTGGATGAGGTACAATGAGCAAACTATTAGTGATCAGATCATCCAGACCATTGGGAAGTGAGGGGGAAGCAACAGGAGGGAGCAGAGAAGAAATCAAACTAAGATGCAGGCCCAGCAAAGATTTGCTCCACTACAATTAGCTAGCTGTGGAGATCAAGGGGGTGAGTTGACAGCTGGAGGTTCTCTGATGACACTCAGCAGTATTCTTCTTGTCCTCTACAACTCATTTTCCTTTCAACATTCTCTTTTCTTTGCTTTAACTGCACTTTGTACAATTGGGAGCTTTATGTTTCTTTGGTGTGTATGTATTTACTGTCTTTGTCTCTTTTAAGCTCTGTGAGTACAGTAACCACGCACATGTGTCCAACCTGAATATTATCAGCCCTGCACACATACATTCTCACTATATGTATATATTTAATGGACAAACATGATGACTATGACTGACTCTACAGATGCTTTAAAAGTTTAAGTTTACGTAAAGAAATAATGCAGATTGTCAGCAATTGTTGTTAATTTATATGTCTCATATAGTAGGCTACTACAAGAACTGCTTTTTGCCCATAGTTTCTGGCAACAAAAACAAGAAAAAAAAAAAGCCTGCTTGAGATAAGAGCTGAGTGAATGAATCAGCTCAGTTCAGTTCAGTGGCTCAGTCGTGTCTCACTCTTTGTGATCCCATGGACTGCAGTATGCCAGGCCTCCCTGTCCATCACCAAGTACCGGAGTTTACTCAAACACATGAACATTAAGTTGGTGACGCCATCCAACCTTCTCACCCTCTGTCGTCCCCTTGTCCCTCTGCCTTCAGTCTTTCCCAGCATCAGGGTCATTTCAAATGAGNCGTGTCTCACTCTTTGTGATCCCATGGACTGCAGTATGCCAGGCCTCCCTGTCCATCACCAAGTACCGGAGTTTACTCAAACACATGAACATTAAGTTGGTGACGCCATCCAACCTTCTCACCCTCTGTCGTCCCCTTGTCCCTCTGCCTTCAGTCTTTCCCAGCATCAGGGTCATTTCAAATGAGTCAGCTCTTCACATCAGGTGGCCAAAGTATTGGAGTT
>SJYA01002995.1:0-45045 GCA_006410615.1 Neotragus moschatus
TCACAAAGAGTCAGACACAACTGAGCGACTGAACTGAACTGAAAGAATGTAAGTCCTTGGGTGTGAGGGCTGAATTTCATTTATCTTTGTATCTCTAGCACTGAGCACTGTGCCTGACATGTGAGAAACACGCACTGAAATGTGTTGAATGAGGATGGAAACAAATGAGTAATTTAATTTCATCGAGTCTTATAGCAATGAAATTGAAATAAATATTTAATTATGTCAGCAGGTATAATCATATTGTCTTTAATGTTCAGTTCCTTCCAGTCCTAGTCCTGTGAGCTGGTCACAGGAGTTTTCTTTTCCAGTCCTTATGAGTTCATAGATTGTTTCCTTCAGTTTGAGATTCTCAGGATGAGCCATAAATGTCAGTCATTTCCTGTTAGTGTCAGGCCGTCACTAATACTTTCATGTCATTATGATGATAAAACATGCTTCTTCTTTTTTTTTTTTTTGAGTTTCAGAGCAGCATGTCACATGTTTGACTCAAATCTGCACTCTTATCTGATCTGAATTTACTTGGTAATAACAGCAAGTTCTTATGCCAGTGTGTAGGTTTATTGACATTACCTGGGAATATAGAATTTCCATGTATTTCTATTTTTATAATAAGCACCACTAATAGTAAAGTTTCTTGTTCTTTTACCCTAGCTATTTACCTTATAAAGGCATTCTTTGTATCTTGTGTCAGTCCCATGAGGATCGTTTTTCAGAAACAAAAGCCTCAGTGTAGAGGGAAACGGATTTCTCTTTTTCATGTCTATGAGTAACTCTATTATACTTTTAGAATATACTGCAAGTGAGGGGAATAAATCTGGAACTGGCGACCTTTTTTTTCATCAGCATCTTTACTCATGCGGGATGGAATGGTGGGAAGTCTTTTTAATTTTTGATAATCTGTCTTATTTCTGCTATATTTACTAGTACTACAATTTATTCAAGTTAAAATAATTGGTTTAGACAACCAGCCCTGTTTCTTTTCTTTCCTTTTTTTTTTTTTGATGAATCAGACCTTCCTATTTATCTGGTAATTCCATTTATGAACTACACAAAGTTATCTTTCTTGCCCTAGTTTCCTTGCCTACAAAATCAAGATTTCAACTAAAATTTTCTCCAATTTTAATACATTATAGATCTGTGAATATGTTTTCTCTATGATACTAACTAGTTTAAGATCTTGAATCTTTTATGTATTGTTTTCACAACACTCTCAGAGAGATGTCAATGCCAATGTGATAAATATGGCTTCTAACACCTTAGCAAAGTCACTGACAAAAATATTGATTAGGATAGGCCGGGAACCAAGCCCTGCAGGGAACTGAATCATTAGTTGCTACTCTTGGGTAGGCTATTTCCATCAAATGTGGATCTACTAAATTTGACTAGTTTGAAAGTCATTTTTATACTGCCCTCAGGTGAATGGGTTTTATAGCAAATGTACATATTATTTAAATACACAGCCATTCCACCTCCCTTTAGGCACAATTAGAATTTCAAATTGTTATAAGATAGTATTTGCCTTTTAAAATATGTTTTTTTGAAGAGTTATATACTGAAAAACAGTACTAACAGTATAAGCTTATAAGTAAATGTGAAATGAATGGTAAATATGAAAACTTGAATATCATATATTCATTAGTCTGATATGAACACAGCTAATAAAGAAGGCAGGGCTTAGGACCTTAAAGGAAATGTAGGATCAAATGGCGGAGAAGGCAATGGCCCCCCACTCCAGTACGCTTGCCTGGAAACTCCCATGGATGGAGGAGCCTGGTGGGCTGCAGTCCATGGGGTTGCTGAAAGTTGGACACGACTCAGTGACTTCACTTTCACTTTTCACTCTCATGCATTGGAGAAGGAAATGGCAACCTACTCCAGTGTTCTTGCCTGGAGAATCCCAGGGACGGGGGAGCCTGGTGGCTTGCCGTCTATGGGGTTGCACAGAGTTGGAAATGACTGAAGCGACTTAGCAGCAGCAGCAACAGGATCAAATGGAGAAGCAGAGAGAGCAGGAAGTCACAAATGCTAAAACCATGAGCAAAAGCACAAAACTCCAGAAAGAAAAATATTTGGTTGGAGGCATGCATAGTTTGTTTACCAGCAGCTGGAGAAAAAGTTTCAAGAAAAATAATCTATATTTTATTGGGTGGTGTTTTAANTGACTGAAGCGACTTAGCAGCAGCAGCAACAGGATCAAATGGAGAAGCAGAGAGAGCAGGAAGTCACAAATGCTAAAACCATGAGCAAAAGCACAAAACTCCAGAAAGAAAAATATTTGGTTGGAGGCATGCATAGTTTGTTTACCAGCAGCTGGAGAAAAAGTTTCAAGAAAAATAATCTATATTTTATTGGGTGGTGTTTTAATTTTCTTTAGCAGCTATGACAAGTTTCCACAAACTGAGAGGCTTAAAATAATGCAAATCTATGGTTTTTGACAATTATATAGGGTAGAATTACTCACGGGGTTTAAGTCAAGCCATTGGTAGGTCTGAGTTCCTCCTGGGAGCTTTAGGGGAAAATCTGTTTCATTGCCTTTTCCAGCTTCTTGAGGCCAATTTCATCCCTCAACTTATGACCCCCTAGCTGCATTTTCAAAGTCTACAACAGCAGGTGATGTCTTTCTTATGCTGCTCTCTCTCTGATTCTCTGTTATCAGCAAAAGTACTCTAATTATAAGGACCCTGTGATTAGACTGAACATATCCAGATAATTGAGGACAATCCATCCCAAGGTTCTAAACACAATCATATCTACAAAGTCCTTTTTGCCATATCAAATTATGCATATATGTATACATATACACATATAGGCTCTAGGCTGTAATGAGGGGATCTTTGTAGGAGAGGCATTATTCTACCTTCAACAGATAAACTGGTTAAATGCAGAGAGTGTTGAATATTTGCTCAAAGGGATTGTCTTAGGTCTGTGGAGAAGGAGGAGCTATTGAAGGTGGGGATCAAGGATCATAAAGAAACTCAACTGCTGATCATACACAAAGTGTGTCTTCATGACTTTCATAGATTGCAAGTTTATTTCTGTTTCTCCTTTTGTTCTAACATTTCTGTGTCATCCATTTGATCCTTTAGTACCTGAGACTACCATTTGGTACCTGGACTGCCGACTTCAACCAGGATTCTATGAGTGTCAAATTATACAGTAGAAGTTCTGGCATTTTTTTTTTTTTAATGGTGTGAATCAAGGTAAAAGGCAAATACATCCAGCCAGGAGCAAAACTGATAACTCCAAGTCACAAGGAATCTATAGCCATGGGGAATATCAAGAAGATCAGATGAAACACCCCACCATAAAAATGATGATGACTGATGAGAGTTGAAAACAGTAGAATAAGTTGTATTAGTCCATTCAGGCTGCTGTAGCAGAAAACCACAGACTGGGTGACTTAAAATACAGCAGAAATGTATTTCTCATAGTTCTGAAGGCTGGAAAGTCCAAGATCTAGGCACCAGCAGGTTGGTGTCTGGTAAGCATTCATTTTTTATGCTGTATCCTCACATGGAGGAAGTGGTGAGAGGGCTCTGTGGGGTCTTTTCCTTTTATAAATGTACTCATCTAATCCATTCATGGGTTTCCCTGGTGGGTCAGTGGCAAAGAATCCTCCTGCCAATGCAGGAGCACAGGTTTGATCCCTGGGTCAGGAAGATCCTCTAGAGAAGGAGAAGGCAAGCCACTCCAGTATTCTTGCCTGGGAAATCCCATGGACAGAGGAGTCTGGCAGGCTATAGTCCATGGGGTCATAAGAGAATTGGACACAACTTAGCAATTAAACACCACTAACAACAACAGTCTATTCATAAGTTTTCTACCCTCCTGACCTTAGATAGGGAAACAATGGAAACAGTGAGAGACTTTATTTTGGGGGGCTCCAAAATCAATGCAGATGGTGACTGTAACCATGAAATTAAAAGATGCTTGCTCCTTGGAAGAAAAGCTATGACTAACCTAGACAGCATATTAAAAAGCAGAGACATTACTTTACCACCAAAGGTCTNTAGCAATTAAACACCACTAACAACAACAATCTATTCATAAGTTTTCTACCCTCCTGACCTTAGATAGGGAAACAATGGAAACAGTGAGAGACTTTATTTTGGGGGGCTCCAAAATCAATGCAGATGGTGACTGTAACCATGAAATTAAAAGATGCTTGCTCCTTGGAAGAAAAGCTATGACTAACCTAGACAGCATATTAAAAAGCAGAGACATTACTTTACCACCAAAGGTCTGTCTAGTAAAAGCTATGGTTTTTCCAGTGGTCATGTGTGGATGTGAGAGTTGGACTATAAAGAAAGCTGAGTGCCAAAGAATTAATTATTTTGGACTTTGGTGTTGGAGAAGACTCTTGAGAGTCCCTTGGACTACAAGGAGATCAAACCAGTTGATAGTAAAGGAAATCAGTCCTGAATATTCACTGGAAGTACTGATGTTGAAGCTGAAACTCCAATACTTTGGCCACCTTTGGTCTTTTCATTGGAAAAGACCCTGATGCTGGGAAAGATTGAAGGCAGGAGAAGAAGGGGACGACAGAGGATGAGATGGTTGGATGGCATCACCAACGCGATGGACATGAGTTTGAGTAGGTTCCAGGAATTACTGATGGACAGGGAAGCCTGGCATGCTGCAGTCCATGGGGCTGCAAAAAGTCAGACACAACTGAGCAATTGAACTGTACTGAACTGACCTTAGCACGTCTCAAAGACCACATCTCCAAATAACATGACATTGGGGATTAGGTTTTAACATGTGAGTTTTGGAACACACATTCAGTCTGTACCATGGGTACAGAAAGTAGAACAATCTCAACACAGATAAGTAACAAGTTTAAAATTGAAACAACATTTGCCCTAAGCAGAAATCCTCTCATATTCTGCCTCTTGTTGTAAGAGCTAACAATTTACTTTTCCAAATTACATTAAACTAGGGCGCAACTCTCATGCTAATCATTTCCAAGACATGTATGACCTGGCACCCTGCTGATAGGAGAATCATAGAGCATTGGATATACAAAGGATACTTCATGATCAGTACTTTTCAAACCTGCACCATACTCTCCTGGGGGTAAAAGTTAAATACATAGTCTCAGATCCGTGCAACCTCTATATCATAATCTACAGGGAGAACAATCAGGAAATCTGTATTTTCAAAAAAGCCCCGCAGATGTTTCTAAAGAGCCCGGCTCAGATTGGTGTTGACTGTGGAAATGATAGACACGCACCCTCATTTCACAGAGTGAAACTGGGGCCTAAAGGGGTGAAGATGTTTTCCTGAAAGTCACCTTATAATGGACGTGAAGTTCTCAGCCTAAATATCTGAAGTCTATTCACTGGGACATGGAGTCTAGGAAGACTGTTGGCAAATATTTTCTGGACAATGAAAGTTTTATGCACAAAATGTCTCCTTTGTCCTAGACAATTTTGGGTGTGGCATTACAAACAGCAGCAACTAAAATGTGTCATTCAAAGATGTGATGTTATATGTCTGTATTTATGATTTCATTTGCTTCAGAGCATGCAAAGACAATTCCTCTGCCTTCATTATGAGGAATGTAAAGCCACCTGATCTAAAACTCCCCAGCTCTAGGTTTTTGTAAGTAGGTCTATTGTGCTTAGAATGTTAGGCATTCAAGACTTTCCTTAGGCCTGTAATGAGTTTTCTGAAATCATCCTCAAGAATTGGGAATAGATTAGGCTGATGCATTGGGAATATCAGAAGTCTTTCTACCTCATCTGAAAGGAACTTTGACAGATCTGCATACAAATAATGGGAACAGAAGTAGATCTTCAGAAATTCTTAAAAACTACCTCTGTTTTTTAGCTTTTCACTTTCTATATTTTTGCTTTGGTTTAGACAATATAAGCATTGCAGATAAATATATGAGGAAAAATAATGTTTTATAACGTCTGTCAAACCCAAGTCAAGTTACATGGTTTTTAATCTCTCTCTCTTCTGCCTTTCTCCTAACTTTGCATGTAATGGCTAAGACACTTCCTACCACATTTTGATTTTGCATTTGAGTACTAACTGGTAATGTCAGAGTTCTTTGGGTAACTGCTGATTCTCCTTATGCAACAAATATGTACTCTGCCCTTGTGGAGTAGACAGACATTAATGTGGCCACATGATCTACACTAGTAGATGTTCATGCCATCCTATGATTCCTTTTGTTTGAATGTGGGCAGAACCTGTTGTTACTGAACTCGGGTTCAGCTGCTCACATTTAAAAGCCAATACTTGAGATACAAGTGTTGATAGAAAAGGGAAGGTTGCTTTATTCACAAGGCAACCTGGGTAGAAGATGGACTCGTTTCTAAGAACCAATCCCAAAGATTCTGCTCAACTGTGAAAGTTTTTAAAGGCAAAACGTTGATGCTAATCGCAATTAATCATTTGAGGTCAGAGTCTTCATCATTTTCCACTGAGTGCAGACCGGCCAGCTCAATTCTTCTGAGGCTATCTTGATAAATATACTATTTCATAGGCCCTGTGCATTTACTTTTAACATTTCTTCTCAGTTATTTTACATAGGTATTTTAGTTAATGACATTCTCCCAATGTGTGTGTATACATTTTTAACAATTAACTAAAATAAGGTATAAAAACTATTATCATATAAGAATCATCTTACAGCATTCTCATTGACTCTAATATTTTTCTTAATTGCTTTTTGATTCTTGTGATACATACATATTTCAAAGTATTTCTCCCTTTGGATTCTAAGCACCTCGCTTTTCTATTTTTGTTTGCTTTTTTTTTTCTTTTTATGTTGCAGATTGCTCCATACACACTGTATCACTTGTTTCCTGCTGATGACTTATCAGTTTGAGTAGAGCTTTAGGAGCTCCCTTAGCACTTCCCTGGTGGCTCAGACAGTAAAGCGTCTGCCTCCAATGCGGGAGACCCGGGTTTAGTCCCTGGGTGGGAAGATCCCCTGGAGAAGGCAATGGCAACCCACTCCAGTATTTTTGCCTGGAAAATCCCATGGACGGAGGAGCCTGGTGGGCTACAGTCCATGGGGTCGCAAAGAGTCAGACACAACTGAGTGACTTCACTTTAGGAGCTCCTTTAATTTGCACAAAGTCAAGTTTGTTTGTTTGTTTTTCCCCCTTTGAGTTATCTTATTGTCCAAATTTGTTTTACTAACTACTCAACTGTCTAGAGGTACAGGTGAATGGAGAGGAGAAAGCTGGAGTTGTGGGCACTCACATCAAGAGACCATACTAAACCCTGAGTTTGGTAAACTCAATATATCTGGTGCCCATTTGCATATTCCATGACTGTTTCATCTGTTTTATCGTATTTTCTAGACTAGACTCCTGCTTGATCAGGATGCGTTTAGACCCCTGCTGAGTTTTCAGTTGATGCA
Organism: Neotragus moschatus; assembly: GCA_006410615.1. Taxonomy (NCBI): domain Eukaryota; kingdom Metazoa; phylum Chordata; class Mammalia; order Artiodactyla; family Bovidae; genus Neotragus; species Neotragus moschatus. The sequence continues at coordinate 7,385 of SJYA01002995.1, forward strand.
ACCTCAGTAGCCCTCCATACTTCCACAAGATTCTTTCAAGTAACAGTTAGTAAGCAGTCACACTAAGCGCACTTCTACATATGTGTTTCCTGTCTCATCCATGGCTGCCTTCCACTTTTGCTTCTCCTGTCTTAGTTAGAATATGTTTTAGGGTTGTGTCTGAACCGTTTTCATNACCCCTGCTGAGTTTTCAGTTGATGCAACCTCAGTAGCCCTCCATACTTCCACAAGATTCTTTCAAGTAACAGTTAGTAAGCAGTCACACTAAGCGCACTTCTACATATGTGTTTCCTGTCTCATCCACGACTGCCTTCCACTTTTGCTTCTCCTGTCTTAGTTAGAATATGTTTTAGGGTTGTGTCTGAACCGTTTTCATATGTTTTGCCAACTTTGGATTACTTTCTAGGAAGACTGCATGTGATTGCACTCTTGGTGTCTTCTTTGATTTTATTCCAACACTATGTAAAAACATCCTCTAATTTCTTCTAAGTTGATTACACAAGGAATAGTCATGTAGAGACCTGCTAAAAGGCTTGTATATCTAATCTTTACTTTNTAGCAGCAGCAGCAGTAGCATACTGCTCCAATTTACATTCCCACCAAAAAGTGCATGAGGATTCCTGTTTTTCTACATCCTCTCCAATAGTCATTAATTGTCTTCTTTTTGAGACTAGCCATTGTTACAGGTGTGAGGTGATAGCTCGTGATTTTGAAATGCATTTCCCCAATTATTGGTGATACTGAGCATCTATTCATATCCCTGTTGACCATCTGTCTGTCTTCTTTGGAAAAATGTTTATTCAGATCCTCTGGCCATTTTGATATGCTTTGTTATTGAGTTTTATGAGTTCTTTCTATTTTGGATATTAACCACTATCAAATATATAGTTTGCAAGTATCTTCTTCCATTCAGTAAGTTATCTTTTCATTTCATTAATAGTTTGCTTCCCTACACAGAGATTTTAGTTTGATGTACTCCTATTTGCTTATGCTTTTATTGATTTGCCTTTGGATTCAGATCCATAAAATTATCTCTAAGACCAATGTTGATAAGTTTATCACCTATGATTTCTCCTAGGAGTATCGTGCTTTCATGTATTACATTCAAATCTTTAGTCTATTTTGAATTATTTTTTGTATGTAACGTAAGATTATTTTTTGATGAAATCTTTAGGGTTTTCTACATATAAAGTAATGATAGTTTTATATATTCCTTTTCAATTTGGATGCCTATTATCTCTGTTTACTACCTAATTATTGTGGACTCCTCAGCAGAATGTTAAATAAAAGTGGTGAGAGTATCAGTTTATTAACGAGATGTACCTTGTTGATTTTGCCTATGTTAAAAAACCATCCTTGAATCCCAAGAATAAATCCTACTTTATAATTGTGTGTAAATCTTTTAATGTATTGTTAAATTTGGTTTACTATTGTTTTGTCAATTTTAAAAATCTATGCTCATCATGGATATTGCCTGTAATTTTCCTTTTTTAGTGAAGTCCTTGTCTGACTTTGGTATCAGGGTATTCAGGCCTTGAAAAATCAATTTGAAAGCTTTCCCTCCTCTTCAAATTTCTGAGGAGTTTGAGAAGTGGAAGCTGAAGTGTTAGTTGCACAGTCATGCCTGAGTCTTTATGACCTCGTGGACTGTAGCCCACTATTCTCCTCTGTCCATGGAATTCTCTAGGCAAGAATTCCGGAGTGGTTGACCATTTCCTTCTCCAGGGGATCTTCCCAACCCAGGGATGGAACCTGGGTCTCCTGTACTGCAGGCAGATTATTTACTGTCTGAGCCACCAGGGAAGCCACGTTTGAGAAGGATAGGTATTAAATCTTCGCATGTTTGGTAACATAAGGACCCAGGGAATCCTTTGGGTCCTAGACTTTTTTTGATTATTCAATCTCCTTTTTAATAATCAGTCCAGTCAGATTTTCTATTTCCTCACGATTCACTCTTGGAAGATTGAATATTTGTAAAAACTCTTTTTTATTTTTTTTTCCCCTAGATTGCCCAATTTGTTCAGGTGTAATTGTTCATAGTAATTTGTTTTACACTCCTTTTTATCTCTTTGGGATTGGTTTTAATTCCTCCTCTTTCATTTCTGATTTTATTATTTGATCCTCCCTCCTCTTTTTTTTATTATTGAGTCTAGCTAAAGTTTCTCAAGTTTGTTTATATTTTCAAAGAGCTACCTCTTACTTTCATCGACTTTTTAATCTCTATTTTGTTTATTTCTGCTCTAATCTTTACTGTTTCCTTTCTTCAACTAACTTTGCACTTTGTTTTTCTTTTTTAGTTTCTTTAGGAGCAAATTTAAATTTTTCATTTGAAATTCTTCTTGTTTGTGAGATAGGGCTGTATCACTATAAACTTCCCTCTTAGAACTGCTGCTGCTGCATCTCATAGATTATGGTATCATCTTGTTTGCACTTGTTCCAAGGTATTTCTTAATTTCTTCTGTGATTTCTTTTTTGACCTATTAGTTATTCAGTAGCATGTTTATTTTATACATAATTATGTTTTTTTTTCCAATTTCCTTCCTATAGTACATTCCTACTCTTGTAGAATTTTGGTGGAAAAATTTCGATGTAATCAATCTCCTTAAATTTAATGAGTTTTTTTTTTGTAGTATAGTATATGATATACCCTATAAAATATTTCATTTCTCTTAGAAGAATTTATGCAAAGCTGCTTTAAGATACAATAATCTGTATATAGATCTTCCCAACCCAGGGATTGGACCTGGGTCTCCTGCATTGCAGGCAGACGCTTTATCCTCTGAGCCACCAGGGGAGCCCCATATATCTATTAACACATATGATCTAATGTTTGCTTTAAAGCTAATGTTTTCTTACTGAGTTTCTGTCTATTTGATCTATCCTTTGATGTAAGTGGACTGTAAAAGTCCCCTTGTATTATATTGTAGTCAGTTTCTCCATTTAGGTCTTTTAATATTTGCTTCAGGTATTTAGGTGCTCCTATGTTGGGTCCACAAACATTTACAAATGTTATAGGTTCTTATTGTATTGAGCCCTTTATCATTATGCAAGGCATATATTTGTATTTTATTCATCTTTTATTTAAAGTGTTTTATCTTGTATGAGTATAGCTACCCTAGGTTTCTTTTCATTTGTGTTTTCATGAAACATCTGTTTCTACTCTTTCATTTTCAATATGGCTACATCCTTTCATCTGAAGTGAATCTCTTATAGGCAGCACATAAAAGGGTCATTTTTTAAATCCATATTGTCACTCTTTGTCTTTGAAAATTTGCATTTAGAGTATTATTAATAGGTATATACTTATTAATACTTATACACCACTTTCTGGTGGTTTTGTGGTTCTTCTCTGTTCCTTTCTTTTTCTCTTACTTTCTTTGTGGTTTAATGAGTTTCTACATTGTTATGCATACATCTCTTTTGCATTCTCTGGTGTGTATCTCCTATAGGTTTTTGTTTTGTGTTTACTGTGAGAATCATATATGATGCACACATACATACACATGGATATCAGGTTAAGCTTGAACGTATTCTAAAACTTTCCACTTTCTCCCCCTATCTAGGTTTTATGTTTTTGATACAATATTTCAGATCTTTTACTTTGTGTATGCCTTAACTAATTGTTTTAATTATAGTTTTACTATTTTTGTCTATTAACCTTTATACTTACTTTATTAATGTTTGATCCATTTATTTTACTGTGCATTTATCTTTACCAGAGATATTTCTACTTTCACATGTTTTCTTGTTACTAATCAGTGTTTTTTCTTCTCAGCTTAACCAAGTCACTTTAATATTTCTGGTAAGGCCAGTCTAGTGGGTTGTTGTTTTTTTTTAGTTTTTTTGAACCCCTTTAGTTTTGTTTGTCTGGAAAATTATTTATCTTCCAATTCTGAATGATAACCTTGCTGGGTAGAATATTCTTGGTTGGAAGTTTTTATTCTTTTTGAAATTTGGATATTCATGCCATTCTAATGCCCTGCAATATTTCTTTTTAGAAACATGATGATAGTTTTATGGAGATTTTCTTAAATATAACAAGTTACTTTTCTCCTGCTTCCCTTAGAATTGTCTCTAAATTTTGACATTTTGATTGCAGTGTGTCTAGGCCTGAGACTCTTTGAGTTTATCATGTTTGGAACTCTCTGGGCTTTTTGGATCTGGCTGCGTTTCCTTCTGTAGGCTAGGAAAGTTTTCATCCATTATTACTTCAAATAAACTTTCTGCCCCTTTCTTACTCTTTCTTCTTCTTCTAGGATCCCCCAAATTATTATTTTGTTAATAGTAAATATTATTATTTATTTTGTTGTTGTCTCATTGNTGCTGTGTTTCCTTCTGTAGGCTAGGAAAGTTTTCATCCGTTATTACTTCAAATAAACTTTCTGCCCCTTTCTTACTCTTTCTTCTTCTTCTAGGATCCCCCAAATGCGAATATTACTATTTATTTTGTTGTAATAATAAAATGCTAACAATATTACTATATTATTATTTTGTTAATAGTAAATATTATTATTTATTTTGTTGTTGTCTCATTGGTCCCTTAACTTATCTTCACTTTATAAAATTATTTTTTTCTCTTTGCTGCTCTGTGTGAGTTCCATTTCCTTGCCTCATAGTTCATAAATCAGTTATTTTACTTCATCTGCACTACTGTTGAACCCCTCTAGTATATTTTTCAGCTTTGTGATTTCTCTTTGTCATTTTTTAACATAACTTCTGTCTCTTTAAAGAAATCCTATGTTTATCCATTCTTCTCTTGGTTTTGCTGCACATCTTTATGACCATTAATTTGAATTACTCGTAGGTATTTTAAAGGAACTCAGGTTAATTTGAATTCTTTGTAGGTAATTTAAAGGAACTCAGGTAAATGATATACTCTGTTTCATTAAGTTCCCCTGCCCCTGGGGGTTTATTTCATTTTTCATTTAGAACATATTCCTCTGTTTCCTTACTTTGCTTGATTATGTGTTTTTTCCTGCGTATTAGGTGAAACATCTATCTTTTCCATCTTGGAGGAATGGCTTTACATCGGGGATAAAGCTTATCATTTAATCTTGCTCTAGCTCCTGGTTCTCTCTAAATTTTTGGTGATTATTTAAGCCATTTGATTTATACACACACACACACACATATATATAGTATATATTATCCCTGAATTGGGAAGATCCCCTGGAGAAGGGAAAGACTACCCACTCCAGTATTCTGGCCTGGAGAATTCCATGGATTGTATAGTCCATGGGGTCGCAAAGAGTAAGGCATGACTGAGTGACTTTCACTTTCACTTCACTTTATATTATTTATTTGTGTGTGTGTGTGTGTGTGTGTGTGTGTGTATATATATATATCCTATTTGTTGAGGGTATGCCAATACCTGTGAGTGTTCCAGAAGAAGGGATCTTAGACAACACCTAGTTCCAGGCTGATTGCAAACTAGACCCTCAAGCAGTAACTTTCAAGATATGCAAATACATATGATCCTGTGGGACTGCAATTATGTTCTGAATTGGAACTGCAATTATACTGTGAATATTTCAGATGCACAGGTGCCAGAAATGGAAATCTGCCAACCACCTGAGCCAGTTCTGCCAAACCACCAGAACTGTATGCCTATAGTTCTCATAGGCATAAACCCCATTGATTTTCAAAGTCAGGTGTTCTGAGGACTTCTCTCTGGTGCTGGTCACAAGAACTGGGGTTCCTGATGGGAACACACACCCCTTGCTCCTCAGGGGTAATTTCCATGCTTTATTTGATTCCACCCAATTGTGGGTCACCTTGTTGGGATTAGGGTATTTGGTGAGACTTTGTCTCAGCCTCTCTTACCTGACTCCATGTAGTGCTTTTATCTTTTGCTGTAGAGCAGCTGTTCAGCAGATTCTTAGGTCTTTTTCAGAGTGAGTTGTTCCATATGAAGCTGTAGATTTCTTGTGCTTATGGGAGGATGTGTTTTTTCAGGATCTTTCTATACTGATATCTTGAACTGCCCCTCCCTGACTGAAATGCTTTAAAGAAAAAAAAAAAAAAAAAGTGAATCAAGTGTTACCTAAGCAGGCAACAGATGGAGGAAAAGACATTTGATGTCAGATCAGTACCAATGTGCCCAGCACACAATATGATGCACAGATGTTTATCAGGAATAGCCATGAAGTTGGAAAATGAAAACTTGGAAGAAAGCTATTGAGTTCCAAACCCTTGCTAATGCCATCTTGTAAACACCCAGGACAGCCTCCAATAAGTAGCATGAATACCTGATTCTATTACAGTTNAGCTAAAAAATATGGCAAAAATAATAGAATGTGCATGATTACTTGTATGGGATTATATGATTCAATTACATAGGATTATAGTCCTCCTCTTGTTGGAGTCTCTCCCTCCCTTGCTTGCTTTGAGGAAATCCTTCATGGCAACGAACTGTGGGTGACCTCTAGGAGCTAATACTGACCTTCCGTCAATCGTCAGCAAAAAATTGGAAGACCTCAGTTCTGCAACTGCAAGAGACTCAATTCTGCCAACAATAGGAGTGGGCTTGGAAAGTGAAAACTTTCACGGTTGAGCCAGAGCCGAGACTCAACCCCAATTCAATTAGCCTTTAACACAGCTTTGTGAAACCCCAAGGAGAGCTAGTTTAACCATTTCCAAGTCTTAACCCACAGACACTGTAAGACAATATCTGTTGTTTTAAGCTGCTAAGTTTGTAGTAATAACACCACACAGCAGTGGATCGCTAATACAGTGATGTGGAAAACTGTACTGTACGTGACAGAAAGGACTGCCACTTGGCAGGTAAAATATTACCAATTAGTAAATACATGAAAGATTAAATTCAACCTGAGAAACTTGACTTGGAATATATACGTACTTCTGAGTGTGTTCCCCTAAAATAGGTTGTATGAATGCAGAAGACTAGTTGCCTTTTAACTTGGGCAAGTCACAGTTTCNAGCTAAAAAATATGGCAAAAATAATAGAATGTGCATGATTACTTGTATGGGATTATATGATTCAATTACGTAGGATTATAGTCCTCCTCTTGTTGGAGTCTCTCCCTCCCTTGCTTGCTTTGAGGAAATAAGTGACTGTGTTGGGAAGTCCTTCATGGCAACGAACTGTGGGTGACCTCTAGAAGCTAATACTGACCTCCAGTCAATAGTCAGCAAAAAATTTGGAAGACCTCAGTTCTGCAACTGCAAGAGACTCAGTTCTGCCAACAACAGGAGTGGGCTTGGAAAGTGAAAACTTTCACAGTTGAGCCAGAGCTGAGACTCAAGCCCAATTCAATCAGCTTTTAACACAGCTTTGTGAAACCCCGAGGAGATCTAGTTTAACCATTTCCAAGTCTTAACCCACAGACACTGTAAGACAATATATGTCGTTTTAAGCTGCTAAGTTTGTAGTAATAACATCACACAGCAGTGGATCACTAATACAGTGATGTGGAAAACTGTACTGTATGTGGCAGAAAAGACTGCCACTTGGCAGGTAAAATATTACCAATTAGTAAACACATGAAAGATTAAATTCAACCTGAGAAACTTGACTTGGAATATATACGTATTTCTGAGTTTGTTCCCCTAAAATAGGTTGTATGAATGCAGAAGACTAGTTGCCTTTTAACTTGGGCAAGTCACAGTTTCCCTGATCTTAGTTTTCTCATCTATAGAAAGAGAATATTTGCTCTACTTACATAGGAATTTGTATGATGATATTGATATCATTTCATTAAATAATTATTAGGTTTGTTCTTGTATAATACTTTGACATACAGTGCATGAAAGCCAGTGACAACTGTAAAATGAAGTATTAATATAGTGTTAATGAGTTCTCCTCTATTCTCTGTGACCTACCATTAATTATATATCCAACTTGGACAGATTCATCACTTACTGTTTTTGATTTCGCTCTTTGAGTTAAAAAGAGATTGGTTGTTAATGACTTCAGTAACATTAACATTGTGATTTGTGGCCCTTCATTTTAGCAAGAGCAGGTGCATTACTTCAGGTTCATGTCAGAGGAATTCATGTGGATGAATTACCTGCTTACTCTTAAGCTCTGTTCTTGGATGCAGTACCACTGGAAATTCTCTTTTGTGAAAATTCAGTATGTTCCATTTGTTCACGCCTTGCCATTAATATTCAACTTCACATTTGCAAGCTTGTCACAAAAAAATGAATTTATTTTCAATCCTTTGCAAATGTTGCTGTCACTGAAGGGTGAAGCTATAGACAGAATTTAAATGTGGAGTATCTCAAATGTTTTTAAAACTCTTTTATAATGCAGTTCACAGCACAATTAACATAAATAATAGTGTTTTTAGTCCACTGGTTCCCAAAAGCATTAAGATGCAGAAGCAGATCATTGGGAGAAGGGATTCTCATGATGGTTAGGAAAAAATAATAAAGATGTCAGCAACTGGTTACAAAATGTGTTCAGCTGCTCCTCTAAAGTTAATAATAATAATCTGAAAAAGAAAATGTGAATTATGGGAGACCTTTTTATTGTTGTGTGATTTCCGTACTGGCTGATATTTCAGCTCGTAAAGTAGCCTTGCTGTCTGGTTGAGCCATCTGTGGTATCATTTTGGCTGATTTTCTTTCTATGTCAGTGACAAACTCACATGGGGAAGGACTTTGCATCACGAACAAAAGATCAGCTTAACGGGTATCATCATTTCATGAAAGCAAAGAGAATTGGAAAGCACTTTATTTAAATTAAGTTTCTTTAGAATTGTGATGCTTAGAAAATTGGTTATTTTAGATTTTATATTTACAGAATACAAAATGTATCCACTGTCTAGCCAATCAAGAATAGGAAGGAACATCATCACACAATTAGTGAGTTAAACATCTTAACTACAGTTTGAAGATTCAGCTGCCTCAATAAATAGAAATTAATTATAAAAGACTTACATCTTTATTTAATGCAAATTTCTTATTTTCGTAGAGGTAGAAACTTTTAATAAATATAGTTACAAAAATTATGGAAAAGTAATACAAAGGAAAATGCAAGCTTGGCTGACATTTATTAGATACTTACTATGTACCCATCTAGTCTCAATTTCTACACAGATTATACAGTTCATTCCTTACTGCTAATGCTATTAGGCGTGTACTATTATTATCTCCATTTTACAGATAACAAATGTGAAATGAAACAATGAGAGATTAAGCAGTTTAACCAAGGCTCAGAGGGTTGGGATCCAAATCCAGGTTCAGTTCAGTTCAGTCACTCAGTTGTGTACAACACATTGTGACCGCATGGACCACAGGCTTCCCTGTCCATCACCAACACCCAGAGATTACTCAAACTCATATAGATGGGGTCTGTGATGCCATCCAACCATCTCATCCTCTGTCATCCCCTTCTCCTCCTGCCTTCATCCTTTCCCAGCATCAGGATCTTTTCCAAAGAGTCAGTTCTTCGCACCAGGTGGCCAAAGTATTGGACTTTCAGCTTTAGCATCAGTCCTTCCAATGAATATTCAGGACTGATTTCCTTTAGAATGGAGTAATTGGATCTCCTTGCAGTCCAAGGGACTCTCAAGAATTTTCTCCACCACCACAGTTCAAAAGCAAGAATTCTTCAGTGCTCAGCTTTGTTTATGGTCCAACTCTCACATCCATACATGACTACTGGAAAAACCATAGCTTTGACTAGATGGACCTTTGTTGGGAAAGTAACGTATCTGCTTTTTAATATATATTGTCTAGGATTGTCATAGCTTTTCTTCCAAAGAGCAAATGTCTTAATTTCAAGGCTGTAGTCACCATCTGCAGTGATTTTGGAGCCCAAGAATTAAAGTCTGTCCCTGTTTCCCATGTATTTGGCATAAAGTGATGGAACTAGATGCCAAGATCTTCGTTTTTTGAATGCTGAGTTTTAAGCCAACTTTTTCACTCTCTTCTTTCACTTTCTTCAAGAGGCTCTTTAGTTCCTCTTTGCTTTCTTCCATAAAAGTGGTGTCATCTGCATATCAGAGGTTATTGATATTTCTCCCAGCAATCTTGATTCCAGCTGTGCTTCATTCAGTTGGGTATTTAGCATGATGGATTCTGCATATGTTAACTAAGCAAGGTGAAAATATACAGCCTTGATGTACTCTTTTCCAAATTGGAACTAATCCACTGTTCCATGTCTGATTCTAACTATTGCTTCTTGGCCTACATACAGATTTCTCAGAAGGCAAGTTAGGTGGTCTGGTATTCCTATCTCTAAGAATTTTCTAGTTTGCTGCGATCCACACAGTCAAAGGCTTTAGCATAGCCAATGAAGCAGAAGTAGATGTCTTTCTGGAACTCTCTTGCTTTCTCTAAGATCCAGTGAATATTGACAATTTGATCTCTGGTTCCTCTGCCTTTTCTAAATCCAGGTTGAACCTGGCAGTTCTTGGTTCATGTACTGTTGAAGCCTAGCTTGGAGAATTTTGAGCCTTACTTTGCTAGCGTGTGAGATGAGTGCAATTGAGTGGTACTTTGAACATTCTTTCACATTGTCTTTCTTTGGAATTGGAAAGAAAACTGACTTGTTTTTCAGTCCTGTGGCTGCTGCTGAGTTTTCCAAATTTTCAGGCATATTGAGTGCAGCACTTTCACAGCATCACCTTTCAGGATTTGAAATAGGTCAGCTGGAATTCCATCACCTCCACCAGCTTTGTTGTAGTGATGCTTCCTAAGGCCCACTTGACTTGGTACTCTAGGATGTCTGACTCTAGATGAGTGATCACACCATCATGGTTTGGCTGAAACTTCAATCCTTTGGCCACGTGATGCAAACTGTTTCATCTGAAAAGATCCTGATCCTGGGAAAGTTTGAAGGCAGGAGAAGGGGGCGACAGAGGATGAGATGGTTGAATGGCATCACCAGTTCAACAGACATGAGTTTGAGAAGGCTCCAGGTGTTGGTGGTGGACAGGAAAGCCTGGCGTGCTGCAGTCCATGGGGTGGCAAAGAGTCAGACATGACTGAGTGACTGAACTGAACTGAACTTTACTGGGTACTGGCACTTCAGTAATTTCAGAAATGAGATATAGTTCTATTGTACCCATAAATGATTTGAATGAAATCTCAGGGCAGGCGTTTGCATTTTATCTGTTGGTCTCATGATATCATCATTTTAATCCGCAAATCTTGAGGAGCATTAGCCAGTAGTTAAAGTGTATGAGGCAACGTGCTTTTGTATTTTATCCAAGAATTTACCTCCAACGAATCTCTCACTTTCACCAATATGAAATTTATATTTGGTTAAATCCATATCAAGCTGAAATACAGTTTGGAAAGTTAAGCTTTCAAATAATTGCTTTTTTTTTTTGTATTATCCTTTTAATTATTTGACTTTCATAGATCTGAAAATGTGTTCGTAAAGACAGAACAAAATCAACATTTAGTAAGTTCCAGAATCTCCAAGACATTATTTTAGAATTCAGCATGTAGACCATTTATATATGTTACATTATGTGATCCTCATAGTGGTTCTTCTAGACCAAGAATAATCCCTATTTTAAAGTTAAGAAATTGAACACTTGCCAATCGTATATAAAGAAGGGATGGGACAGAGTTCAAACTCAGAAAGACTTATACACTGGGTTTATTTCTTTTGTAGTTTTTATTTTGCAATAATATTTAATATATTTCCTTATTCCCACATCCAGATTTCCCTATTTTTAAAATCATACATTGGGATGCTGCATTTGTCACTTTTAACAAACCAGTACTGAAGCATTATTATTAATACCATACTTTATTTCAGATTTCCTAAGGCTTTCTTTAATATCTTTATGACAGCCCACACTTGAGGAGTGGGGAATTATGCTCCATGGTTTTAAGAATTCATACATTATTTGGACAAATTATTTATCCATATTTGAGTGATTATTATCTAGACACATTTTTAGAATTCTCCTGCATGGAAATTTGTGTTCTCCCATTTGTTTTACCATTTACTTATTTAGGTCAGTATTACTTATGGATATTTATTTTACAGTTTGGGTTATATTCAATACTTCTTTCTTTTTGTTGTTGCTATAAGTCTGAAATCCATGTGTTGACAAGACCATGCTCTCTCAAAAGTCTCTAGGGGAACATTCTTCCTTGCCCAACTTCTAATAATCTCAAGTGTCCATTAATTTGTGGTAATGTAACTCCAGCCAGACTGGTCATTTCGTCCTCTTCATCTCCTTCACTTGTTTCAGCCATAACTCCAACCTGCCTTCTCTCTGGCAAACACCAGGTTCTTCTCTGTATCTATGAATCTGTTTCTTGTCATTTTTAACAGAGTAAGATTATTTCTTTATATTCCTCATTCCATACTCAGATGTGCCAACCTCATAAATATATATATATATATTTTTAGATTTTCCATACATACCTAAGGTTCATTCTTTGGGACGTAGAGTTCTATAGATCTNACTTCTAATAATCTCAAGTGTCCATTAATTTGTGGTAATGTAACTCCAGCCAGACTGGTCATTTCGTCCCCTTCATCTCCTTCACTTCTTTCAGCCATAACTCCAACCTGCCTTCTCTCTGGCAAACACCAGATTGTTCTCTGTATCTATGAATCTGTTTCTTGTCATTTTTAACAGAGTAAGATTATTTCTTTATAATCCTCATTCCATACTCAGATGTGCCAATCTCATAAATATATATATATATTTTTAGATTTTCCATACATACCTAAGGTTCATTCTTTGGGATGTAGAGTTCTATAGATCTTGTTGAAAGCATACTGTTCTATAGCCAGAAAATTTTCACTGACTAATAAAAGTAATCTGTGACTCAACTTTTCAAACTTTCTCCCCCAACCTGTGCCCACCACTTATCTGTTTATCATCTCTATATTTTTACCATTTCCAAAAGGTCATCTAAATTGAATCAAACAGTATGTAATTCTTTCAGACCAACTTCTTCTANTATAGCCAGAAAATTTTCACTGACTAATAAAAGTAATCTGTGACTCAACTTTTCAAACTTTCTCCCCCAACCTGTGCCCACCACTTATCTGTTTATCATCTCTATATTTTTACCATTTCCAAAAGGTCATCTAAATTGAATCAAACAGTATGTAATTCTTTCAGACCAACTTCTTCTACTTAGCAATATGCATGTGGCATTCATTCATGTATTTGGTGGCTTGAGAGCTTGTTCTTTTTTTTTATCACTGAATAATATTCCATTGGCTGGATTGCACCATAGTTTGTCTATCCATTCATCTAATGACACTTTGTTTGCTTCCAGATTTTGGTAATTTTAAATAAAGCTACTGTATACCTTCATGTTCAGGGTTTTTTGTAGACACAAGTTTTCAAATTAGCTAGAATAATTAGCTAGTGAATAACTAGAAGTACAATTTCTGGATTATATGGTGAAACTATGTTTAGCTTGGTAAGAAACTGACAAGCTGTCCTCCAAAGCTGATGTACAGGTTTGTGTTCTCATCAGTTAACGAGAGATCTTGTTACTCTGCACGTTCATTAGCAGATGATGTCATATTTTGGATTTGAGCTGTACTAATAGATGTACAGTGATGTCTCACTGTTTTAATTTTTATTTCCCTAATGACAAATGAGAGTCCCTTGGACTGCAAGGAGATCCAACTAGTCTGTCCTAAAGGAGATCGGTCCTGGGTGTTCATCGGAAGGACTGATGTTGAAGCTGAAACTCCAATACTTTGGCCACTTGATGTAAAGAGCTGACTCAATGGAAAAGACTCTGATGCTGGGAAAGATTGGGAGCAGGAGGAGAAGGGGACAACAGAGCATGAGGTGGTTGGATGGCATCACGGACTCGATGGACATGGGCTTGTGTGAACTCCAGGAGTTAGTGATGGACAGGGAGGCCTGACATGCTGCAGTTCATGGGTTCGCAAAGAGTCGGACGCGATTGAGTGACTGAATTGAATGACAAATGATGTTGAGCATCTTCTCATACAGTTATTTCCCATGCATGTGACTTTGGGAAGGTGCATGTTTAAATCTCTTGCTCATTTAAAAGACTGAGTTGTGTTCTTATTTTGGAGTAAACATCTGCTTGAATGTATAATTTCGAATTATATTGTAGGTAGGATGATCTATATGGGCCAGGCATTCTGACACTCATTATTTAATTTCAGCCTAAACCTGTTCCTAAGAGGAAGGTATTATGCTTCCATTTTTACACAGAAATTATCTAAGGGTAACAACTGAGTGACTGAACTGAACTGAACTAAAGAGATAAATATAATATTTAGAAGCCACACAGCCAGTAAGAGGTAAGGTGGTGTTTTATAATGGAGTTTAAAAAGTGGTTTTCACATCTAGCATATCTAATAGCACCCTTTTAAAAGTATTTTTATATCTCATTTACTATAACAAAATAATATTTATAAATAATATGACCTACTTATAAACATAAAACAATATAAAACTCTGAACATAGTATGAAGGAAAATTAGGAATAACAGTAAAATATATACATGAATATATACATATAATATATATATACATGTAAAAATATATATATACACATGAATATATACATATAAATACTTATGCAGGATTATGTTAGATTATAATTGTTGTTATTTGGTCTCTCAGTTGTGTCCAAATCTTTGCAACCCCATGGACTGTAGCATGCCAGNATGACCTACTTATAAACATAAAACAATATAAAACTCTGAACATAGTATGAAGGAAAATTAGGAATAACAGTAAAATATATACATGAATATATACATATAATATATATATACATGTAAAAATATATATATACACATGAATATATACATATAAATACTTATGCAGGATTATGTTAGATTATAATTGTTGTTATTTGGTCTCTCAGTTGTGTCCAAATCTTTGCAACCCCATGGACTGTAGCATGCCAGGCTTCCCTATCCTTCACCATCTCCCATAGTTTGCTGAAGCACATGTTCACCGAGTCAGTGATGCCATTCAACCATCTCATCCTCTGTCATCCCCTTCTCCTCCTGCCTTCAATCTTTCCCAGCATCAGTGTCTTTTCCAATGAGCTGGCTCTTTGCATCAGGTGGCCAGGGGTAGTAGATGGGACCCATCAAAGGAAACGGAGAAGGTGGAGGAAATGCCCACTAGGTGGCAGTAGCACAGATTTATGTGGGAGACCCTCTGAATCCCTCACAGCAGGATACTATCTAGAGGTTATAGGAATGGGAGCCCACGGTGCCATCTAGAAGGGGAAGAGACTGAAGAAAGCCCAGGGAGTGATGGAGCAGTATGATATGTGCTCAGACGATCAGTTATGTATGACTTTTTACGAACCTATGGTCTGTAGCCAGCCAGACAACTCTGTCCATGAAATTTTCCATGCAAGAATACGACATGAAATGAAACTCCTTCAGTCGTGTCTGACTTTTTGTGATTCCATGGTCTGTCCATCTAATTTTCCAGGTAGGAACATTGGCGTGGGTAGCGTTCCCTTCTCCAGGGGATCTTCCCGTCGCAAGGATTAAACCTGAGTCTCCTGAACTGCAGGCAGATTCTTTACTCTCTTGGTAACAGGGAAGCAGGAGTGCTAGTTCAGTTCAGTTCAGTTCAGTTGCTCAATCGTGTCTGACTCTTTGTGACCCCATGAATCGCAGCACGCCAGGCCTCCCTGTCCATCACCAAATCCCGGAGTTCACTCAGACTCACGTCCATCGAGTCAGTGATGCCATCCAGCCATCTCATCCTCTTTCGTCCCCTTCTCCTCCNAGAAAGCGCCAAAGGGCAGCATCAACTTGGGATGTGCATGGCCCCAGGGCTTATCTTATCTGAGGTGAGCATATGCAGGGCAACTTGTCTTGGAGTATGCAAAACAGGCAGGCTATACTAAAAAATATGCTTATCTGGGTTAATGTTTAATACTGAATGTGTTAAAATTTGAGTCCAGTGCCAGCTGAATTTTGAATAGCTTACAGTGAAGAAACAAATAACCTAGGAGCATATGGAGGCTGACATTGGCTCGTTTATATAACAGGGATATTTTGTATGGTGAAAAGGAGATAAGTTTGGAATCAGAGATCAGTATTTGAAGTCCTTATTTTATCTCTTATTAACCATATAACATTTAAAATTTTCATTACCTTAAAAATCTCAGTTATCTCTTATGATACAGGGGTCATAATAACCAGTTAACATGACCGAGATGAAGGTTAAATGACATAAGACACACTAAACATCAGGTATATTGAACATGTTTGGTAAATATTAGCTGCCTTCATCCTCCTTTCCTGTACTCTGGAGTTTGTCTTAATTTGAGTGCTCTTATATAATGGAGCTTCATCTAAAAGTTCACATGCAGGGAGTTTATTTTAGGAAATGATCTCAGGTGACAGAATTCGGGGTCTGAAGAGGAAATGCTCATGTAAAGATGTGCTCCACAAGAGTGGCCAGCTGTTCTCTGCGGAGCATGTTGAATGTGCCCCAGGATGGCTCACCAGAGGAAAAGTCAGGAGAATTTATCTGTGGTCACTTTCCTTCACCTCATCCGGTTAGCACGTTAACTCTGCTCACTTCTGGTTTGCATGCCTACAAGTGCTGGTTTCCAGCAGCTATCAATATACTATGGTTGCAGAGTCAGAGGTGAAAGGGCAAAAAGTCAGAGCAGTGATGCCCCTGGGGTGATAGGCTTTGCAGTTATACAGGAGGGAAGCTAATTGCAGCAGCCCTAGTTGGAACACAAGGTGGGCCAAAACAATGATGACTGGCAAGCAGACACACGGGGTGTGCAGTCGTGAAGGATGCTAACTAAACAGGAGACAGAACTATCCAGTGACGGGCAAATCTGTCTTGGAAGGAAAGGGTTACTTTTAATAAAATCATGAGCTAGCTTACTAATTTTTCAGTGCTGAAGTAGAATATTTTTGTTGGCGACATACACTATTCTTTTTGAGAAATTCTGAACTGGGCTAATTTTAGATTATCTGTTTCTCTGTATGAAGATAAAATGATAAAACACATGATTTCCTCATTCTTTTAGGTTCTTATTGTTGCCAGGGACTGTGGCGTTCTTATTTAAAGCATCAGTGGTTATTTAAGAGAAACTGTCATACACATGTATGATAATCCTGGACACATCTTGAAATAGGTATAGTTAACTCATGCAAATTGCATTTCACTGGCTTTTCTGAGCAAGGAGAGGAATGGAACACTTAAAATGTGTGGGGCATTCTTGTCACAATTACATTTAATAAACACGTATCCAGGAGTGAGCCTAAACTGGAAGATAGACATTTTCTGTTTCTTTGGTCATTTTCTTTCACGGTGGCAATATCACATGAAATCTTGGGGGATTCAGAGTTTAAAGTAGCATATTGTTTTCATAAAAAATTTCTTCCAAAAGCAAGACAGGTACTTCATCTGGTACTCAATGAAAGAAACTGTGATTTGCTCCAAACCTGGAAGAAGGAAAATGATATTTCAGTCTCGGTATTGGTACTCTTTAAAATGATTTCCAAGGAAATTTTGACTATCTTGAGTTTTTGTCTTATGCCCTCACTGTGGAATCTATATTCTGAGTAAATGTATAAGTGACAAGCTGGGCTAAAAGAAGGGAAGGGAGACTAGTAACTAGTAACGCCAGTGCCTCTGAAATTATTTTTTTCTTTTCTGATGTGTTTCCCTGTCTATACGATTGATCTTTCTTTTGCTGTATGCTTCTTCTTCTCATAATTTTAGTTTACTGATAGCTTTTACATTCATGACCTGTCATGGATCACATTCTGGGTCAAGGCATCCTTTGACCATTCTCCTGCCAATGGCCTAATTTTGTATGGTGTCTGTGTATGTGTTTGACTTGAATTCCTGAGACTCTATTTGACAGAACTCATCAGTTTTAGACTTTAATATCTCAACTGTTGCTGATACACCTGAGAGTTTATCATTTTGGGTTATCAGTGTCCTAGAATTCCAAATTCCATTTAGGGATAAGTCAGCATTATGGAGTCTCCATAGACCTTTATGGGAAAAAGTAAACAAACAAACAAAAAAAAATAGGCAGTTGCTAAGATGATTTTCACAGAAGGGAGCTGTGGCTCTGGCAGGTAGTCAAGGAACTGGTCTGTTTACTAGTTGTCTAGTATAAACAAAGAGTATTTTCTGCTTAGTTACCAATAGTCAGCTAATATCCAATGTTGATGAAAACACAACCAGAATGGAAGAGTCTTTATCAAGAATTCTGAATCCTTGCATTTGTCTTCTCCTCTTGCTTTTAAGTTTTTACAGTTGCCTTCAACTTAATAGACCCATTATATTTATTCTCTGATGTTCTTATTTAACTTTTTCTTGATTAATAGTAATAAACCAACAGCAGCAAACTCTTGTTCTGAGCTTCCTCAGTGGAAGTAAATGGAGTCAGAACAACTTAAAAGTTGTGAGTAGCACGATTAACATTCCTTCTAACATTTGAGAACATCATAAGCTGATAAGGACAAGGGCTTACCCTCAACTAGGGCAAGGAGGAAATATGTGGTGACATGGCCATTGAAATCTGACCCTAGCCAGTGTGGACAATGCTTTCTTAGCTTCAATAAAATTTGATTATTTGAGCTATTAGATCAAAGTTTAAAGTATTGTCTCTTTAAAACATTATTCCTAAATAGAGAAAGAGTATCACTTATTATTAAAAATTAGCCAATTTCTTAAGGAAATTGGGTGTTTGAAAGTGAACCATGTATAAAAGAAAAGGGATAAATGAAATGGTATGTTATATGAAAGAAGAGAGATAAAAGTCATCAAAACTTAATTTCTATAATTTTTTTTTCTCATTAGGTATGACTGAGCACATTTTTATAGAACAGAAAATATACCTTAAGATTAAGTTACAAGGTTTTGGAATCTGTATAAATTCTTTCAGTGTGCAGGTGCCTCAGTACATAACTCATTTTCTGTGAGAGATGGTCTCATTTTGCTCTCAAATGAAGTATATCTTAATTAAATTTCACATCTCTTTCCAATGCATACTATCCTATATAAGCTCTATTAAAATGTTCTCAATGTCATTAAAGTTTAATGATGCCAAATTTGAATCACTGAGACAAAATTTAAAATGTATTCATCCAACTATCCTCTCGGCCTTAAACAATTAGTGAATGTCCACACTTGGCAGAAGACATATTTGTGTTTAAAATTTTTGATGTGGAGAGGAGTGAAACAAATAAAAAGAAAGTCATGTTTAAACAATTATAATACAAAATAGTATGTATTCAGTGTAATAACAAAAGAAGAAATAAGTGATTTCTGAGTTAGATATGGCAAATTAAATGGATGCATCACATTAGCTGGATGAATCAACACAGACTTCGTGATGGAATAGGTAGTTAGATGATCCTCAAGGAAGGGGTAGAGGTTTATAGGCACTGGGCAAGAAGGAAGAGGAATAAGGGCATGAAAAATGAGGCACTGGAGGGTGAGTCACAGAAAACTGTTTGGGGAAGGTTTATGATGAATGTGAATTTGAGAAAAGAAAATTCCAAACAATAGGGCTAAAAAGGAAGACTGAGGTAAGCACATTTCATACATTCAGTGCCATGCTAAAGAGTTTTAGTCCTTTCCTTTCATTAGCAGATGGGGCATAAATAGGTTATGAGAAGTATCAGCAATTAATCTGCTGACACGTAAGTCCTCTTTGGTCCCTGGGACAGCATAATACAATTCAGCTATTTATTCAATCACATCTTAAAGACAGACAAAATCTTCCTCTGCTGCTGCTGCTGCTGCTAAGTTGCTTCAGTCGTGTCCGACTCTGTGCAACCCCATAGACGGTAGCCCACCAGGCTCCCCCATCCCTGGGATTCTCCAGGCAAGAACACTGGAGTGGGTTGCCATTTCCTTCTCCAGAGCGTGAAAGTGAAAAGTGAAAGTGAAGTTGCTCAGTCGTGTCTGACTTAGCGACCCCATGGACTGCAGCCTACCAGGCTCCTCCGTCCATGGGGTTTTCCAGGCAAGAGTGGGAGTGGGCTGCCATTGCCTTCTCCGAAAATCTTCCTCTATGAATCCAGAACTGTCTTTGGGACATTCAGTATATCCTGTCATTGAAAAGATGGGCTATTCTAAGTTCCCCTTTATTTTATGTTGTCATTATTCTTCTCAAGTTAGCTGGAATAGAAATGTTTCCTTATTTGATACAATGAATCACTAAAGAGCAAAATGCACACTTCATGTCCAATGCTGTCTATCTAGTTTATCTAAAAGGAACATCTCAGTGAAGCTGAAAGTGGTTATTTCCAGATCTTGATTCTCAGGAGAATAGATGTAGCTTGGAGAAAAAGATGATTGTTCCATGGGCAGTGCCTGCCTCTCCACCTGATAGATGCTCAGAGATTTTTGATGCTTCATAAGAGGAGAAAAATCTTAACTGCCACCAACCAGGGGATATGCCATCATTAGTCATTAGTCGTCTGGGTCTCCTAATAAAAAAGGATAGAGAAAGCCATGTCAGGAATATTTAGAAGACTGAATAAAAGAAAATTAAACACAATCAAACTTGGATACTGAAAGCTGAAAAAAATCAGAGCTTGAATAGCTTTGGCAAGAAAAAAAGACAAAACAGTACAATGAATGTAAGCTAGCTAAAGGGACACTTTGCAAGGCAAATGCAATGTACAGAACGTTGTGCTTGGGAGATAGTCAGCAAATATCCCTTGATGACGATGAGAATCAGAGGATGGTTGAAAACTTTCAAATCAAGTAAATGTAATCAAGTAATTTTTAATTATCAGATTTTTAAAATAAATCTAGATAGTGGCATCCATTGATTTTAGGTTATCATGGAAAAGTATACTGTACTGTTTTCTGGGCCTGTTTTCTTGTAAAATGAAAGATTTGGACAGGGTCATAAAACTGTGGTTAATGAGCCAACTCTAGCTTGTTGAATGTGTTTGGAGAGAAAGTGTTACTAAACACAGTCATGTCTANCAAATATCCCTTGATGACGATGAGAATCAGAGGATGGTTGAAAACTTTCAAATCAAGTAAATGTGTTTTTAATTAACAGATTTTTAAAATAAATCTAGATAGTGGCATCCATTGTTTTTAGGTTCTCATGGAAAAATATACTGTACTGTTTCCTGGCCCTGTTTTCTTGTAAAATGAAAGGTTTGGACAGGGTCATAAAACTATGGTTAATGAGCCAACTCTAGCTTGTTGAATGTGTTTGGAGAGAAAGTGTTACTAAACACAGTCATGTCTATTTGCTTACATAGTGTCTGGCCATTCATGTGACCACAACAGAATAATGTAGTCACAGAGACTGAAAATGTAGAAACAATTTTGCCTACTCTTGACCGAATCTCTCCAGTTAGTTAAAACAACACCCAAGTCTAGTAGTTTATCCTGATATTAATTGGAGCTGCTATCTACTATGCGATTCATCAGTGAAGGTCTTGCCAAACAGGAAACATTTGTATTCCCGACAAACACTGGATAGAGAAGTTTGGCTGTGCACATTACACAGTCATTTAGCAAGTACCTTGAAGGCTGCAGTCTCTTCTTACAAAGCAAAACAGAGCCTGAATTACACTTGTTCTTTCTCTCCCTGGGACTGCTGAATCATTGCTGCATTAAACTTGATTAGTTCAGACTTCATTAACTTGTTTGTTATAATTCAGGATGCCTGGGCTGTGATATACCATTACTGCTTTTTTTTTTTTTCCCTTCCTTTAAGGGTTTGCTGAAAATGTGCATAATGAAACAAGGTTATAGAGAAATATTTCACCTTATAAACTGAACCCTCTTGAATTACAAATAAAGCTGTTGATCACAATGTTCCTCCCCACCCTCCACTTTCTCTGTTCATTGTTGAAAGGAATCCCAAAGAATCTTCTCCCTGAAAGCTATTTAGATTAGAGACAGAATGACTAGCACTTTGGATTCAAATGGGCCAGGTTCCAGTTCCAGGTCTGAAACTTGGTCAAATTCCTTATTCTCTTTAGTCTCATAGCCCCCAAATAGAAACTATGGGTGACACTTCATAGGCACCCATTTAGAAACTGTGGGTTTAAAAACAGCAAGCTTGGGGAATTTCCTGGTGCTCCAGTGTTTAGGACTCCGCACTCTCAGTGATGAGGACTGAGTTTCAATTTCTGGTGAGAAAACTAACACTGAACAACCTGTGCGGGACAGCCAACAAAAATAAATAAATTAGCAAGCTTGGATGTTCAGCAAAACAGACTGTTGGTAATACTTACGTACACTATTTAAGAAAAAAATTTGAAGAAAAATTGATATTAGTTATTTGTTTACTTGCCATAAACTCAAAAAGACATTTATTAAATGTCTACTGTACATTGGAGGGGCTTCCCAGGTGGCACTATTGGTAAAGAAGCTGCCTGCCAATGCAGGAAACTTAAAAGATGCAGGTTTGATTCATGGGTCGGGAAGATTCCATGGAAGAGGGCATGGCAACTCCAGTATTCTTGCCTGGAGAGTTTCATGACAGAGGAGGCTGGTAGGCTACAGTCCATAGGGTTGCAAAGAGTCAGACAAGACTGAAGCAACTTAGCAAGCATGTACATGCATTATAACCTTATATAGCCCAAGATAGCCAGCCTTGGGGACAAAAAAAGCCTGCTTTGCTTTTGATCCAGGCAAATAATACTGCCGTCCCTGATTGAATAACACTACCTTTTCTAGCAAGCAGTCTGTGATACAACTTGCATCTTCTCAGATCAGAAACATATTTTCCTATATGATAAGATGGTAACCATGCACTGAATCTCATGATTTCCTCATTGAGGAGTTAGGTCCAAATGATTCCTCAAGTTTTATCCTGCTCCTTTGGTTTGTCAGTGAACAAGGAGTTGTAACATCTGTGTGGCAGACCTCAAGTGAACAGCAGAAGATTTAAATGCATGGTGAATGGAAGTGGTATTCTCTTATTATTTTTTAATCCAAAGCAATTCCATTTAAAGCCACATCTTTGGAGAAAGGTGCCAGTCTTGCTGAGGTCAACTGTGCCTTCAGACCACTCTGTGTAGAAAAACTGTCTTGCACTTAAGTCTGAAAACAAGCCCTCTGGTAAATAATTCTTTGCTTCGGGATTATAATTCAACACATTGTTCCTTTGGAAGACACACCAGCTTTGTTAAATAAGGCATTAATGCTTCCATTATGTGGTGTCATCCCAATGGTTATGATCTTTTGCAGAATTCCTGATAGATTAGAGTGGTATGGGGATACAGAGATATGCTGGAAACTTGAAGGAAGGTTGAATTCTGCAGCAACTTTTTTCCGAGAAAGCCACCTTCTTCTGCAGATGTTAGCGGGGACAAAGGAAAATGTTGTATTTGGGGGAGTGATGGTGACTTGGGTTAAGTGCCACGCATTGTTATAGGCAGTCCATGTCCATTTTCCTACTTAATCCTCAAGACAAACTTACAAGAGAAGCATTTATAGTACATTATCCAGAAGGGGACAGTAAGGTGTAAGTTAAGTAACTTGCTTATTGTCAAGCAGTCTTTTGAGAGTATTTATATGTGGTTTCAAACATTTTAAAAGTAATTTTAAAAGAAAGCATGTTCAAGTAGAAAATTTGGAGAACACTAGCTGATAGAGAGCAAAAGGAACACTGTTGTTAATTCCCCACCTAGAAACAACCAGTGCTGAACTACGGAAGGACTATGATTCCTTATAGTCTTTTTGCTATGCCTTTTATTGACTTAAAAGTCTCCCTCTTAATCTAGAAGTAGTACACATTTATCTCTAAAGGGTATACATTTATGAAGAAAATGTTGAAATCACCAATAATTCCACAGTCCAGATATGTTAACATTTGGGAGAATTTTCATATGTGTGCATAGATATTAATTTATATAGATTTATATATTCATGTATATATATAAGCATATACTTTAAATATATTATTAGTATATATTTTCTAACAATTTGACATTATACCTAGTATAGAATTTTATATCTTTATAAATGCATTAGTATTATCTTGTTAGAGAAGTCATTCATTCAAATCAGATTTATTAAGAAAAAAATGGAGGATATAGAAACGAGAATGTGGAGGGAAGGGTAAAGGATGGGAAGATACAGAAGAAGCAGAGTAGGGGGAGAGAAAGAGAGCAAACCTAATCATATTAATCATATGACTTCTAGCTTAATTAGCCCTAATTATCACTCAGTCATTTATCTTCATCTATATCTCCAACCCGTCCATCCTAAAGAAGAACACTCCTGGGTGTTCATTGGAAGGGCTGATGCTAAAGCTGAAACTCCAGTACTTTGGCTACCTCATATGAAGCATTGACTCATTGGAAAAGACCCTGATGCTGGGAGGGATTGGGGGTAGGAGGAGGACGGGATGGCTGGATGGCATCACCAACTCGATAGACATGAGTTTGAGTAAACTCCTTGAGTTGGTGGTGGACAGGGAGGCCTGGCGTGCTGAGATTCAGGGGGTCGCAAAGAGTCGGACATGATTGAGCGACTGAACTGATATCTTCATCTGTCTATGTATAAAAAGATTATATATTCTATTTAATACATAGGTATGTATATATATATATATACACACACACACTATAAAGTATATGGAGAGAATATATCCATATATTTAATAACACAATAGAATGTATATATTCTATTTAAATTTTTGTGATCCATCAATACCAAAGATTATATCTACAATGGGAATAAATTTATGTTGTACTTAATAATACAGAAACAGACTTGCAAGCCTTAGAATCATGGTACATACCCCAAATCATGATCACTATCGTGGCCATCACTCTGTGCCTCTTGTTGAGTGCTTCACCTTGCCAAGTCTTCTGAATTTATACAAGGCATCTCATTTCATCTTCACCACTTATATGGTGACTCAATGGACATGAGTATCAGCAACTCCAGTAGATGGTGAAGGTCAGGGAAGGTGCCACAGTCACAGAGCCGAACACAACTGAACAACTGACCAACAGCTTGTAGAGAGACTTTTAAAATTTAATTTTACAGATGGGACATTTGATATTCGGGACTATTATCATGAGAACATGAAGAATTTACTTAATAATCCTGAATATCAAATGATGCTGGGTTTTAAATCTAGGTTTTCCAACTCTTCAGACCATGCTGACAGTTCTGGAAATCAGTCTATATTGAACTTCTTGATCAAAAGGTAGAATTGTAGCTTAGGTGTTTAGTAAATAGGTTGACAATTGCATCACAGGCCACAAGAACATAGAAATGTCACAATTTAGAGATGGAAAATTGGTTGATAGTGTAATGTTCTTATACTAAACACAAGGTAAATGGAACACAGAAAAATGGAATAACTTAAACTCCTACCAGGCTGTGGGCTTATGCAACTTGATTTTCAGGCCAGTATCCTTTAAACTAAAAATAAATTGTGACTAGAATGGCAGGAAGGACAGTGCTCTGCAGTAACAGCACGGAGGCTAAATTTCAGCTTCAAATCTCATGAACTTGTCATGTGACCTTAGTCAATTTACCTAATCTTTCAAATCCTTAGTTTTAGGGGGAAAAAAGAAAAGGTTTTATTTTCCTTGTGAAAAGAATGAGAATTGGAGTAAGTGATACCTTATTCGAATAAGTGATGCCTTAAAGACAAAGGTTAAAAATGCAGGCCTTCCAACCTAATTGTGGAGTTCAACTCCACCAGCCAGAGATAGGTCTTCCCTTGAGTAAGTCATGCGACCTCACTAAGCCTCATTTATCTTGTCCTTAAAATAGAGATAATAACAGTCCCTACTCGGGGGCTAATGTGAATATAAAAAAACAATCTAAATAAAATGCCTGACACATCATATGTGTTCAATAAATGATAATTACTAAAGTCCCTTCAGTGTTCTGAAATTAAGCATTACAAATCAGGAAATAGTGAGTATCTACTCTATCCCCAAGGTCACCTACCAAAATCAACTCTGAAATGCATACCGCTTCCAAAAACTCTTCAGCTTCCCTGTGTGTTAGGCCTTTAATCTGAGAAAGTAATTTTTAGTTCATGTTTTTGTAGAATCATGGAGACAGAGGGAGAGGGAACTTAAACAGAGATCATTTTGGTATATGCCCTTCACAAGGGTAAATCCCTTGATTGTGTGTGTACTAGCTTTTCTGTCTCTTTAGAATTTCTATTTGAAACCTCTTCATTTTAAGTGCTGATCTAGATTTATGGATTGCTTTTCTTCCCTGGATCTTTCCTAGTTTGACTCTTACTTTTTCAAGGTGAAAACAAACCAATGCTATTGTTTCCATCACTGTTATCAGAGGCAAGCATTGTAATGTGATGCCCTTATCTGATGTTTTTATGACCTTCTGCAGTTTGGACACAGTTTGTAATACAGTACTGCCTTCAAATGGCATTGTCCACAACTACGGGCATATGTTGATGCATTGTCTTAACAAGTTTTTGCTTTCAGCTTTGTCCACAAATAGTAAAAGTAAAGAGAAACAACGCGGCAGTCATCGTGAAGTCCATCCTTACGAGACCTGTCAATTCTTCAGTTTTGAGTTTTTATAAGGGTTAAGTTTTCTCTCAAAATACTCCTTGGTGATTCAGACACACTGGAAGAGTGATAGGTGTGCAAGGTTATATAGTTTCCTTAAATAAGGCAGACTGTGTATTAGAAATGATGAAAAGATACCTGTTTGTTTCTATTCTATTAAAGTGATTATGCTTACTCCTTGGAAGAAAAGTTATGACCAACCTAGATAACATATTCAAAAGCAGAGATATTTTGTTGACTAAGATCCATCTAGTCAAGGCTATGGTTTTTCCAGTAGTCATGTATGGATGTGAGAGTTGGACTGTAAAGAAGGCTGAGCGCCGAAGAATTGATGCTTTTGAACTGTGGTGTTGGAGAAGACTTTTGAGAGTCCGTTGGACTGCAAGGAGAGCCAGCCAGTCCATTCTGAAGGAGATCAGCCCTGGGATTTCTTTGGAAGGAATGATGCTGAAGCTGAAGCTCTGGTACTTTGGCCACCTCATGCGAAGAGTTCACTGATTGGAAAAGACTCTGATGCTGGGAGGGATTGGAGGCAGGAGGAGAAGGGGACGACCAAGGATGAGATGGCTGGATGGCATCACTGACTTGATGGGCGTGAGTTTGAGTGAACTCCGGGATTTGGTGATGGACAGGGAAGCCTGGCGTGCTGCAATTCATGGGGGTCACAAAGATTTGGACACGACTGAGCGACTGAACTGAACTGAACTGAAAGTGATTAACATATTCACTAAACAAGGGTAAGGGACAGAGAGAGCTGACAGTGTAGGACTATTCCCCTGCCAAGACTGTCAAATGTCTTTTATTACATATGAGAAAGTATTCAAGATGCCTAATTTGTAGCCAGTTCTATAGAATTAAGCTCTTTTCATGTGGAAGGATAGAGACTTATGGGCTTTCCTGGTGGCTGGCTTAGTGATAAAGAATCCACCCGCCAGTGCATGAGACTTCAGCTAAATCCTGGGTCTGGAAGATCCCCTGGAGAAGGAAATGGCAATCCACTCCAGTATCCTTGCCTGGAGAATCCCATGGACAGAGGAGCCTGGCAGACTACAGTTCATGGGGTTGTAGAGAGTCAGACATGACTGAGCAACTGATAGCAACAATAATTTATAGCCAGTTCTATAGTGTTAGACTTTTTCAGGCAGTGAGAATAGAGACTTATGGGAAGTAGAAGTAAGGCAATATGCTCAGGAAGCTTCCTCAGGNGAGCCTGGCAGACTACAGTTCATGGGGTTGTAGAGAGTCAGACATGACTGAGCAACTGATAGCAACAATAATTTATAGCCAGTTCTATAGTGTTAGACTTTTTCAGGCAGTGAGAATAGAGACTTATGGGAAGTAGAAGTAAGGCAATATGCTCAGGAAGCTTCCTCAGGAACTCACCAATGATTTCTTATTGAGAAGTAATATTTATCTAGAATACCCCTACTGTAATCTGAAGGGCACTCTAACAGTGTGTCATTCTCATCACTTGGCTTGTCTTTGTCTGTGCTGCCTAGACTGGTTATGCAGCAACACCTAATACTAGCTGCATTCACTAGTATGCAGTTTGTACTAGGTACCATGCAATTCATGTTGTGTGCAAGTTGCAATCTTGCCATCAAATACCCTAAGAAGTAGCATCTCATGAGGTTGGGTTAAATGTTCAATATGCAATGTGGGCTTTTGGGCTGTGTTCTTATCCCAGGAAATCTCATAAGCTAATGTCTTGTCTCTAATGACTTCCTTTATCTCAGGATTTTAATTGGTAGGTGACTGCATGATTGTGCCACAAGTACAATATAAAACACTCCATTCTTTAAGTTAAGGAAACTCTTCAGTTGTTTCATTGTGTAGGAGTCATGTAACAAGTGGTTATATTGAAGTTTCTTTCAATTTAGGGCATAATGGAAAAATTGAAGCTATTATGGCTGGTAGTTCTAGTGTTATTATTACCACAATTGCTAACAGTAGAGATTATATCAATCACCTCCCCTTATATTAAAAACTTGCTCCTTTATGTAGACAAAACTTGCTGATGTGCATTTATGTCTCTGTATATCTGTAAAAGAAATGTTATTTTTTCAAAATCCAAGGGGGAGGATTTTTTTTTTACTTTATACATGTTAATAAAGAGATTTGGGCTTTAGGAACTACCTCGATGGTTTATTCTAAATACCTGTACTTGTTTCAGAAGAGAAGACAGGGATGGCTAAAACTGTACTTTAAGATAAAGTATTAACAAATAGTCTCAGGGCATCTATTTGCAATTTATGTACTCTGGCTTGGCACAAGTATCTTAAATTTTGAAAAAAAAAATGTGAATGCTCTTTAAATATGTAGAATTGTCTTTTTTTAAAGATTTCTTGAAAGCTTCTATTACTTTCATGCCAAATGTGCTTAATTAGCTTAAGTTGATGTGTGAATTTTATTCAGCTTCTTAATACAGGAGGGGAAAACTCTCAGTTGCATGGTATTTAGAGTTGCAAATGTTAAAGAATGTTAAAACAAATTATCATACATCTTAATTAACCTAGGAAATTTATTTCTAAAATGATAGAATTAAAGGTTTTTTCCTTAAATACAATTATTTGAAATGTAATGAAAATTATCTTTGAATATGAGTCAGAATATCTGGATGCTTGTTTATACTAAGCTACTGTTTTCTGTGATACTGGGAAAGTTATATAACATTTGTTGTTTTAAGTTTCCTTACCTGCTAAACATTTTGAAATATATAGTTTCCTCCAAAAATTTAGAAACACAATATTTTGCACACATATATGTGCAAAGATACATATCTATATATCTTTATATACATATGGATATATGTCTTTATCTTTGAATTGATCTCCCTCTCATCTTCATCAAATACTGTGAGAAATAATTAACATTTAGTGAAAACACTTAGATTCCTAATGAAAATGTTAATATTTAACTTTTGATTATATAAATTTAGACATGCGTAGGGATTTGAGGATATATTCAGCCTTAACACATGTTAGTGTCTTCTGATACTTTGGTCTTTCTTTCTAGAGGGCAATCCTTAAAATTGGGCCTTTTAATTGAGTTTAACAGAAACAGAAGATATTAAGAAGAGGTGGCAAGAATACACAGAGGAACTGTACAAAAAAGATCTTCATGACCAAGATAATCACGATGGTATGATCACTCACCTAGAGCCAGACATCCTGGAATGTGAAGTCAAGTGGGCCTTAGAAAGCATCACTACAAACAAANGATTGGGGGCAGGAGGAGAAGGGGACGACCGAGGATGAGATGGCTGGATGGCACCACCAACTCGATGGACGTGAGTCTGAGTGAACTCTGGGAGATGATGATAGACAGGGAGGCCTGGTGTGCTGCGGTTCATGGGGTTGCAAAGATTCGGACACGACTGAGCAACTGAACTCAACTGAACTGTACTGAGGACTAAAGATACCACCAGTCCACTTAATCAAGAAATAATATCTTCAAAGAAACCCCCCTACACTATTGGAAGAAATGTGAATTGGTGCAGCCACAGTGAAAAAGAGTATGGAAGTTCCTCATAAAACTAATAGTAGACCCGCCACATGACACAGCAATTCTATTCCTTGGTATATATCAAAAAAATTCCAAAATGCTAGTTCGAAAAGGTATATCAAATCCCCTCTGTATATATCAGTAGAGGTGATGAATAGATTCAAGGGATCAGATCTAGTAAACAGACTGCCTGAAGAATTATGGACAGAGATCTATAATATTGTACAGGAGGAAGTGAACAGAACCAACCCAAGGACAAGAAAAGAAAGAAGGCAAAGTGGTTGTCTGAGGAGGTATTGCAAATAGTTGAGGAAAGGAGAGAAGTAAAAAGTAAGGGAGAAAGGGACTGGTACATCCAACTAACTGCAGAGTTTCAGAGAATAGCAAGGTGAGACAAGAAGGCCTTCTTCAAGGAATGATGCTAAGAAATAGAGGATAACAATGGAAAAGGAAAGACTAGAGACCTCTTCAAGAAAATTGGAAATATCAAAGGGATATTTCATCCAAAAACGGGCACAATAAAGGAGAGAAAGAGTAAAGACCTAATAGAAGCAGAAGAGATCAAGAAGAGTGAGAAAGAATACACAGAAGAACTGTGCAAAAAAGGTCTTAATGGCCTGGATACCCATGATGGTATAATCTCTCACTCAGAGCCAGACATTCTGGAGTGTGAAGTCAAGTGGGCCTTAGGAAACAGTGCTGCTAATAAAGCTAGTGGAGGTGATGGAATTCCAGCAGAGCTATTAAAATCCTAAAACATGATGCTATTAAAGTGCTAAAGTCAATGTGTCAGTGACTATGAAAAAGCTAGCAGTGGCAAAAGGACTGAAAAAGGTCAATCCTTATCCCAATTCCCAAGAAGGGCAGTACTACAGAATGTTCACACGACCAGACAATTGCACTCATTTTCCATGCTAGTAAGATTATGCTTAAAATCCTCCAAGCTAGGCTTTAGCATTGTTTGAATGAGAACCTCCAGACATTCAAATTGAGTTTAGAAAAGGCAGAGGAGCCAGAGATAAAATTGTCAACATTTGCTGGTTCATAGAGAAAGCAAGGAAATTCCAGGGTAACATCTATCTCTGTTTAATTGACTATGCTAAAGTCTTTGACTGTGTGGATTGTAACAAACTATGGAAAACTCTTCAAGAGATGGGGATACCAGACCATCTTACTTGTCTCCTGAGAAACCTGTATGAGGCCAAAGAAGGAGCAGTTAGAACTCTGTATGGAACTACTGACTAGTTCAGGATCGAGAAAGGAGTATGACAAGAGTGTTTATTGTCACCTGTTTATTTAACTTATTTGCAGAGCACATCATGTAAAATGCCAGACTGGATGAGTTACAAGCTGGACTCAAGATTGCTGGGAGAAATATCAACAACCTCAAATATCCACTTGATATCACTCTAATGGCAGAAAGTGAAGAGGAACTAAAGGGCCTCTTGATGAGGGTGATGGAGGAGAGTGAAAAAACTGGCTGAAAACTCAGTATTAAAAATACAAAGATCATGGCATCTGATCCTATCGCTTCATGCCAAATAGAAGGGGAAAAGGGGGAAGCAGTGACAGATTCCCTCTTCTTGGACTCTAAAATCACTTTGGACACCTGATGCAAACAGCTGACTCATTGGAAAAGACCCTGCTGCTGGGAAAGATTGAAGGCATAAGGAGAAGAGGGTTACAGAGGATGAGATGATTGGATGGCATCACCAATTCAATGGACATGAACTTGGGCAAACTCCAGGAGATGATGGGGGACAGGGATGCCTGGTGTGCTGCAGTTCATGGGATCGTGAAAAGCCAGACACAACTTGATGACTGAACAACAATGCATGTATACACATACACACCCAACAGAATATTACTGAACCTTAAAAGAACAGAGTTTTGCCGTTTGCAGCAATGTGAGTGTGTGGATAGACTTGAAGGGCATTATGCTAAGTGAAATAAGTCAGACAGAGACAGACAAATATTGTATAATATCACATATATGTAGAATCTAAAAAAAATACAGTGAAGTAGTGAACGTAACCAAAAGGAAGTGGATTCACAGATACAGAGTTGTTACCAGTTGGGGGGGCAATAAAGCAGTGGGAAAAGAGGGGTGCATGTTATGGTATGTAAAGTAGGCTATAAGGATGTATTGTACAACACAGGGAAGATAGCCAATATTTTATCACTGTGGATGGAGTATAACCTTCTAAATTATGTATAAAATGGAAGCACACTTTAAAGATACGAATAGATTAGAGGGAAGAAAAAAAAAATTCTCCTCTATCAATCCCATCCCCAATTCATTTATAACTTTTCTACCCTTGTGCCACAGTTACCCTGTACTTACATGACTTNCAACACAGGGAAGATAGCCAATATTTTATCACTGTGGATGGAGTATAACCTTCTAAATTATGTATAAAATGGAAGCACACTTTAAAGATACGAATAGATTAGAGGGAAGAAAAAAAAAATTCTCCTCTATCAATCCCATCCCCAATTCATTTATAACTTTTCTACCCTTGTGCCACAGTTGCCCTGTACTTACATGACTTACAAACATATAGGAAGCTTTGTAGCAATTCTGAATGCTGAAGATCAGCTCTTACAGGGCAGAGTTTCTGAACGTTTTGCAAATTTCATCCAGAAGGAAACAAATGAAAACTTTAGCAATTGCTGTAATCCCTTAGGGCTGAACATGACAGCTGTTTTAACATCTGGAAAGTCATGTCTTTCATCAGCTCAGCAAAAGAGCTGCAGACTGCCAAACATACCATAAAGAAAGTGTGCATGAGCAAACTGTCTTAGAACTTCTGCAAGACAAATTGATCTAACAGCTTTGCAGCTCTGAATAGTTTATAGCCATGAGTTGTCAGCAGATTGAACCTAAGACCTGGGCATATCTCCAGCTCATCTTTATTCTGAAGTCCCTGCTAGAGTCTTAGATTAGGAGTGTTTAGGTTAATAGAAGCTCCTACTAGATAATTAGTATTCAGTTCAATTCAGTTCAGTCGCTCAGTCATGTCTGACACTGCAACCGCATGGACTGCAGCACGCTAGGCTTCCCTGTCCATCACTAACTCTCGGAGCTTATTCAAACTCATGTCCATTGAGTTAGTGATCTGGAAAAAAGTTGTCCAGTCAGTTGGATTTGATGA
The DNA here is from genome assembly GCA_006410615.1 of Neotragus moschatus. Taxonomy (NCBI): domain Eukaryota; kingdom Metazoa; phylum Chordata; class Mammalia; order Artiodactyla; family Bovidae; genus Neotragus; species Neotragus moschatus. The sequence goes on from SJYA01002995.1 coordinate 40,493, forward strand.
CAGTTGATTGAAATACTATATGGTCAGCAAGAGGGAAAGGGAGTCAGAGATGGTTTTATAGAAAAAGTTATAGAATAAGAAGCAATAATATACATAGAGTGAACTCTTGATAAAAGCAATATGAATGGTTTTGCCTTGTTTCCTTCTCACGGTCACATGTCTAAATATACCTTGTAAGATCTCATTACTTAATTAAATAATTCACATGTATTTATTCAGCACTTACTATATCAGTCATCTTACTATATGTCAACCCTGGGTTAAGTGCTGAAATAGCCATTACCTCCTCCCCTCATCGAACCTGGTGGGGAGATAATCATTAACCACAGAATTCCAAGCAAAATGAACAGTTTGTGCAGATGTCCTTAAGCAAAAGAAATGTGATGACTTGTAAGAGAGGAGAGTAGTGATGCCAAAGTAGATAGGCAAAATCAAGCCAAGACTTTGCAGGCTGCCTTAAGTTTAGATTTTATCCTTAACATATCTAGAGGCTTTGGAAGCTTTAAAAGTGAAAGAAAAGGAGATATGATTAAGATATTCACTTATTATGCTGGCAACCGAATGGAGATTAAGACGGGGACTGGGGGGACAAGGTGGAGGATTGACTTAGAAATACACATGAGGAAGCTTGTTGCCATGGTCAAGAAAAGAGATGATCCTGGTGGTATGCCCAGGTGTGGAGATGGAGAGAAATGAATGAAGACTAAAGAAGTAGAACGCATGGGACTTGGATGTCTATTTGTGTGGTTGTGCATAAGGAGCAATCTAAAGTATTAAATTTCTTTAATCTGGATACTTTGGAAGCAGTACTATTGCTGAGTGATAGTGTAAATAGTTACACTATATTACTAATTCCCTTGACACTTTTATATGCATATTAAATCTCTCTCTCTCTCTCTCTCTGCTTAGTCTCTCAGCTGTGTCTGACTCTTTGTGACCCCATGGACTGTAGCCTGCCAGGCTCCTCTGTCCATGGGAATTCTCCAGGCAAGAATACTGAAGTGGGTTGCCATGCCCTCCTCCAGGGGATCTTCCCAACTCGGGGATCAAACCCAGGTCTCTTACATTGCAGGTGGATTCTTTACCATCTGAGCCACCAGGCAAGCCCAAGAATACTGGAGTGGGTACCCTATCTCTTCTCCAGGAGATCTTCCTGACCCAGGAATAGGACTGGGGTCTCCTGTACTGCAGGTGGATTCTTTACCATCTGAGCTACCAATGACTAGAGAGCCTCAACTGGCCTCAGGCATTTTCTTCAAAAAGTGGAATTAGGTGTCAAATTTGTAAACAGAAAGCTCCCCACATTAGCAGATGCAAACCAGTATATGTAGAATGGATAAAGTCTTACTGTATAGCACAGAGAACTATATTCAATATCCTGGGGTAAACCATGATGAAAAGAATATGAAAAACTATAAGTATATGTATAACTGAATCACTTTGCTGGACAGCAGAAATTAGCATAACATTGTGAATCAACTATACTTCAAAAAAATAAAAAAAATAAAAAGCTCCCCATGGGTTTCCCCTTCCCTACATACAATGTGCCCTTCACAACTGCACTCATTCCAGTAGCTTTTTTGGTTCCTATGGGCACCTGTGCTTGTGTTTAAGATGCCTGCTGCACCCCGTTTTTGCATTGCATCAAATGTCGTAGCTTCCTGGAACAAGTCTGTGGGTCAGAGTATGCTGATTTGTGATTCTGTAAAGGACTGCTGGAGGGAATATACCTCCTACGGCAGCTCTCCACAAAGCCCTATTCTTTGCATACTTAAGGGTTATCTCTTGAGATTGTCATCTGTTGCATCATTATACCTGCACAATATTTACTTAAGCCCAGTTCATCCTGCTATCTACCCTTTACTCCATCTTTCCCCTAATCATACTCTGTTGTTGCTCTCTCTCCTATATATATATGAAATCATATATATAGGAAATCCCTTAAAGCTTGAATAAAAACTGATGGTTTCAATATGATAAAAATTATATTTAAAACATGATTAACATGAACCACTTCTTATTTCTGTATAGTAGAAACAAGTAAAATATTGCCTGTGGACTAAATTCAACTTACGTCATGCTTCGGTAGGTAACTTTTTATCGCAACATAGACACATTCCTTTGTTATGATAGAGACTATGNGGGGAAAAAAAAACATGTTTCTATTGTGAGTTTTGTAACCTAATTTGCAAAATGTTGGTATTTTGGATTGAGGAAACAATTCTTTCTCGCCTTTAATTATGTTAAAGGAATGTCTGTGTAACTCTAGTCTCAGATCCATAATGATTAGTGAAATAACTTACATTTCATTTAAAGAGTTTAAATCATTAAAGCCAGCTTTCCCCAAAATAAACACACCATTTCAGGTCTTAGAGATGAGCAATAATGAACTAAATTTAAAAAGTATTAAATGTCTCTGGGCACAAAGAAGAAGGTTTTGGTAATGTGGATGATACAAAGATAAAGGTGTTTTTTGCTACTTAGGAGATTAATATCAGGTTGGAAAACAGCAAAGACATAATTAATTCTAAAGTAAAGTCAGCCCTGATCATTTTTTTTTTTNCTCTGGGCACAAAGAAGAAGGTTTTGGTAATGTGGGTGATACAAAGATAAAGGTGTTTTTTGCTACTTAGGAGATTAATATCAGGTTGGAAAACAGCAAAGACATAATTAATTCTAAAGTAAAGTCCGCCCTGATCATTTTTTTTTTTAACTAGAGATAGAAAAATTTATACGTATATTGGAATATGAGTCAGAAAGCATAAGGCTACCTATATGAACTTGTGGTACTAGTTGCATAAAGAATTCTAAAGAGTGAAACCAGTTTCTTCCATTTGTCAAAAATCTCTTAAGAAAGCCCAGGTACCATGGAATATAGAACTTCACTTCCTGCTCACAAAAGGCACCAAGTTCAGTTTAAATACTTTTTTTCCAAAATGGACATCATGAGATATCTCTGGCCACCAAAGTGTTAGAATGTGTCATGTATCCATTTGAATTCAGCTGCACAGAAGCTTGGAAAGCTTCCCGATGTCCTCTTCTTCTCTTAACAGGATAGGTGAAGTCTATTGTAGAATCTCAAAAAATATCCTAGGAAGTTAGTGCATAGAAACAATTTTATTCTTGACCTTTACAACTTTATTATTCCTGTGACTCTATAATAACAGGAAGACAAATATATAGAAGATGCCTATTTGTGTGAACTGAGTTATTTCACAATCACCGGTAGTCATGTGGCATATTTTCATCTCAGCAATAATTGACAGGGATTTTGAAGTTGGCAAAGTGAACCTCTGATTAGAAAACTAAGTAATGTTACCAAACACTAAAATGGACTGTGAAATGTTTAAAGGACCATCACCTTAATGTAAATATTTGAACCAAGATTTCTTTTTTGAAACTTGTTTTCTTTACAGAAATATTCACTGAAAAAGGGGAAATGTCTATGTTTCAAAGTAAATACCAGGAATTGTTTTAAAATACATTTTCCTTACGTAAGCCCTAAAAAATGATCCAGCAAGATAAAGCATCATTGATGATCTTTAGAGCACCTGAGAACTCATTAGTGATCTCCGTGGATGACAAGAAAAAGAGGATATTTTGAGCTGCTTTAGAGGACTTCATGTTAACATGAGAATCTTCAAAGCTGCTGTCATGCAGTTATAGCAAGCATAGGATGTTGAATACCTGTCCCCAAATATCTTTCCTGTTTTATCCTAATGCAGTTGAATTAACTCAATTGTTAACCCAATCCATGTGGGATTGAGTGAGACTTTACATTTGTTGTTGTTCAGTCACTCAGTTGTGTTTGACTCTTTGCAACCCCATGGACTGTAGCACGCCAGGCTTCCCTATTCTTCACCATCTCCAGAGCATGCTGAAACTCATTTCCATTGAGTCAGTGGTGCCATCCAACCATCTTGTCTTCTGTTTTCCCCTTCTCCTCCTGCCTTCAATTTTTTTCCCAGCATCACAGTCTTTTCTAATGAGTCAGCTCTTTGCATCAAGTGGCCAAAGTATTGGAGCTTCACCTTAAGTATTAGTCCTTAAAATTGAATACTCAGCATTGATTTCCTTTAAGATTGATTGATTTGATCTCCTTGCAGTCCAAGGGACTCTCAAGAGTCTTCTCCAACACCACAGTTCAAAAGCATCAGTTCTTTGGCACTCAGCCTTCTTTATGGTTCAACTCTCATATCTGTACATGACTATTGGAAAAACCAGAGCTTTGACTATATAGACCTTTCTTGGCAAAGTAATGTCTCTTAATACGCTGTCTAGGGAGCTAGCATCCTTTAATTTCATGGCTGCAGTGACCATCTGCAGTGATTTTGAAGCCCAAGAAAATAAAGTTTGTCCCTGTTTCCATTGTTTCCCCATGTTTACCATGAAGCGATGAGACTGGGTGTCATGATCTTTGTTTTTTGAATGTGGAGTTTTAAACCAGGCTTTTCACACTCCTCTTTCACTTTCATCAAGAAACTCTTTAGTTCTTCTTCATTTCTGTCATGACTGCTTTCATCTGCATAAGTGAGGTTATTGATATTTTTCCC
>SJYA01002995.1:46367-56641 GCA_006410615.1 Neotragus moschatus
CATGACTGCTTTCATCTGCATAAGTGAGGTTATTGATATTTTTCCCAGAAATCTTGATTTCAGTTTGTGCTTCATCCAGTCTGGTATTTCACATGATGTACTCTGCATGTAAAGTAAATAAGCAGGGTGGCAATATACAGCCTTGACGTACTCCTTTCCCAATTTGGAACCAGTTTGTTGCTCCATTCCAGTGCTAATCATTGCTTCTTGGCCTGCATACAGGTTTCACAGGAGACAGGAGAGGTGACCTGGTATTCCCATCTCTTGAATAATTTTTCGCAGTTTGTTGTGATCCACATAGTCAAAGCCTTTAGAGTAGTCCAATTTACAGGTAGATAAAAAAAAGAAGAAAATGTAGTTTTCCAAGTGGTAAAAAATACCTTAAAGACAATTATCAAGAGTAAAAACTAATAACCTGCAAAGATATCCATTTTCTGTTGAAACATGAAATATATCCCTATAGACACACTGTTTTTAACCAAAGATAAACAAAGATGATTCAGATAATTTCTATTTACAAGATATCTGATCATATTTGATGTGGTCTGATCATACAGACCTCATTAGATGTGGATTGATAAGTAAGTGCCATAAGAATGGTAATTGCACATCACCTTCTTTGTTGAAACTTTTCAGAAAGAATCTCAGATTAAAATTAAAGTGTCTGGAGTCTAGGAAATAAAATCAAAACTCACCTACAGATTTCACTTGCAGTAGCTATGGATTTTGGTGAATTTCCCTATTCTGAAGATCCTCCAAATATCCTGTTTCCTTTGTCTAATTAGGCAGAGATTTTCTTTGCTCACTTGTAAAGTTAGGAACCCGATAAGCCAGTCTCTCAATGAGGTTTCCTAAGAGCATTTGTAAGCACTGGCTCCACAAAGTCAAGCCTTAATTCCTTAAAACTGGCTGGTCATATTTGAGTGTATGTATCACCATTCTCAAAGATGACACTCCAGTCAAAGCCTTGGCTATATAACAAATTTTTCCAATTATGTTCTGCTACAAGGAGGACATACCCTTGTTGAACTTATGCAAATCGTTATATTGCCATGAAAATGAAACACTCAATAGGAATTTCTGGATTCTGAGAAATCAGTCAGGGAGAAAAAAAAAGTTTCATTTATTTTGACAAAAATATAATCTACTTATAAACTGTCTGTAGTTAAGGGAAATGAGAAAGGGGTTACTTATATAAAGAAAATAGAACAATAAAGAAACAGAAATGTCCCAAAGAAAAGCCATAAGCAAATCGTAGCAATTTTTATCAGTTTGAAGAGTGAAACTGATAGTCAATCAGTTGTGTCCGACTCTTTGCAACCCAATAGACTGTAACCCACCAGACTCCTCTGTCCCGTGGGATTTTCCAAGCAAGAATGTTGGAATGGGTTGGGTTGCCATTTCCTTCTTCAGGGAATCTTCCCCACCCAGGGATCGAACCTGGGTTTCCTGCATTTCAGGCAGATTTTTACCGTTTGAGCCATTAGGCATTTGGTCTCATATAATTAAATTTTTTTTTTTTCTGCTTGATCTTGGGCTATGAACCCATTTGACTTCTCTACTAGAGTTATAATAATTATTATTCAGTTATATGGTTTCAAAGTTATGAAGGTATTCCATCAGAAGGCTAGTACCTGTCATAGTTTTATTGAACAAACAATATTAAACTGATCTCATTTGCCAAAGATTTATTCAAACTACATAAATTTGAAAAGCATTTGTGTTGGTTGGTTGTTATGTTTCTTGGGATTTTAGTAATATTTAACCTACATAATGGAGAAGGCGATGGCACCCCACTCCAGTACTCTTGCCTGGAAAACCCTTGGATGGAGGAACCTGGTAGGCTGCAGTCCATGGGGTCACAAAGAATCGGACACAACTGAGTGACTTCACTTTCACTTTTCACTTTTATGCATTGGAGAAGGAAATGGCAATCCACTCCAGTGTTCTTGCCTTTNCACCCCACTCCAGTACTCTTGCCTGGAAAACCCTTGGATGGAGGAACCTGGTAGGCTGCAGTCCATGGGGTCACAAAGAATCGGACACAACTGAGTGACTTCACTTTCACTTTTCACTTTTATGCATTGGAGAAGGAAATGGCAATCCACTCCAGTGTTCTTGCCTTTCTATTGTAAAATTTTAGCCATGAGTCAGGTAAACACAATAATAGAAAACTCACTAATGAAATAATTTAAAAAAATGCAATGCAATACAATAAAAGCTTGGTTGTCATCTTTGTGCCCATTCCTATTTTTATCAAACTTTTGTTTCTGGCAGTTGAAGCAAGTTAAGGTTACCTGCTCAGTGTTAAAACTTTTTATCAATATTTGTGGATGGGGCTTTAATATTTTCTTTTCTCCTGATGTGTATTCACTTTAGGTATTCCTGAGTCCCCTGAAATCTCCTGGTAGAGACAGGCACCTAAAATCCAAGTTACAGTAGGGAGCTGAGGGCTGGAGTGTGAAGGGAAAGGTCTGGCTGGGTGGATGGAAGCGTGTAGAAGGTAGAAGCTTGAAGGCGGACATATCAAAGGATTCAGGGCAGCTGGAGGGGTAGTCAAAGGTGATAAAAGGAGGAAGGAGGACCAGAGCAATGAAGAAGGAGAGGTCTTAGAGGAGCCGGTTGGGGGAACACATTGAAGTTTCAAGATATCCTTAGGAAAATCTCTCCAACAGAAAAGGAAGCAGGCGAAGTTTGTGCCTTAATGGCAGAGCATAGAGTTCTCAGAGGTCTGTGTAAAGGGTGGTTTCAGTCTAGAAAAAGCTCGCATATTCTTAAGTAACTATATCTTGCAAACAAAGGAGCTTGGGACCCACTCTAACCCAGCCTTCAGAGTACAGTCAGATTCTTAAGAATTAAAACTTAACTTTGCTGTTCTTTAACAGGCTGTCATCCAGAGCACTGTCTAAGGAGTTGGAGTCACCAGTCAATTTCTGATTAATCAGTCATGATCAAAGACAGAGGTTTCAAAGAATGCACACTTGGAGTTCTGGGTGGGAGACCCAGGGGTCCACTGATCAATCTGATCCTGTCTGAATCACAGTACTCTTGGAACACTTATCAAAATGGTAAGCAAGTCTTCAAGACTTTTGAAATAGAGGCATTGCAGTATGGTAGAGAGACCAGGCTCACTTCTGACTATAGCAAAGACAAGTAGTGATTTATAGCCAACGAACAGGGGGAGAGATTGGTGGATAGAAAATTACTAAGAGGAGGCATCAAAGGCAAGGAAATTCTTGCTAAACTGGCCCAATGGGATTTTGCTAAAGGCAGGTCAAGAACTTAAACATTAGATGTTGAGGATAAAGAACTTGATTATATATCAAATGTATCAGATATCAAAGGTAAGGGGGCTCTCACTAAACTGACTTAGCAGGATTCATGTTAAGAGGGGTCTTAGTTTCATCACCTGTTTAATGGGGCTAAAATTTATAAAGACTTCAGAGGAATGTTGTGAGAACTAAGCAAAATAATGTATAAGAATAATTTAGCACAATACCTCACATATAGTGAGTATTCCATAGCCCTTAACATGACCAGTGAGCTGTGTACTAGTGGGGCTGGGTAGGTGTTCCTCAGATGATTGTCAGTCTGCAAACTATTGCTGGCCCATGTTGAAATAAGTACCCAGATTGAGAAAAAGCATTTAAATGATTTTATAGCAATTTACCAGAGTAATTTTATGCCAGTTGAATCTGATGATAAAAAGGGCTTTTGTTATATATGCTTTTTTAATTTTTCTAGAAATCCATCATTACTGTATTTTATAAAAATTGCTGACTGTAGTGGACTTGAAAGGGAAAACAAAGGAATAATGTTTCTTTACTATGAATGCTTTGAGGATTGTTGGTCTAGACTTGAGATAGAAATTAGGGACTTGTTTGCATACTAATTTCTGATTGGCTAAGAATATGATGGTCTGTGTTTAAAAGCCACAATAACACAGATAAAATCTAGCCTTTCCATGTCCACTATAGGTTTCTCTTCTCTCTTTACAGTGGTTATCTACAATGTCTCTGTATACCCAGGGTAGACTATAAGCAGCATTCCTTAATTTTTAAAATTAATTCACTTCTTCACAAACTTAAGAGTTTGCTGTACACGCATGCAATCATAATGATAGTAGTAATAATCACAGACTATTTGGTGAGGTAGTACATACAGGATATGTTTTAATTTTGACCTGTCTCATGCTATAGCGTATTTGCAAACTTAAACTTGCTTGTACATTTGGACAAAGAAATGGTAGCTTTCCCTATCTTAAGCAGGTGAATGAACATAACTGAGAAATGACTTAAACTCTACCTACACAATCATTGAAGATGAAGTTGAGTCAATCTACTGTTGCTGCTTTAGAGCATGAGCTCTGAGTTTGCCTATTCCCCCCTTCATCAACCAGTAGTTATGGCATCCTGTATGCCAGTCTTGGGCTTCCCAGGTGGCTCAGTGGGTAAAGAATCTACCTACAATGCAGGAGATGCAGCTTTGATCCCTCAGTCAGGAAGATCCCCTGGAGGAGGGCATGGCAACCCAGTCCAGTATTCCTGCCTGCACAATCCCCACGGACAGAGGAGGCTGGCAGGCTGTAATCCTTATGGTCACAAAAAAGTTGGACAAGACTGAAGTGGATGAGCATGCATGCACAGTCTTAGTAACTTGTTCATGGATATAAGCAACCAGAACTGCATATTGGTTAAATTTCTATTATAAAATAATATTTTAAGAAATCTAAGGAGAGGGTATTCTAAGTTATACCAATTCAGGATTTAAGTTTATGATGTATAAAATATTCTGCCCTGCTTCTTTTCTCCTGAATGATTTATGTCACTTGTAATTTAGAAGGGAAACAAAGGTAAAATGTTTTTTTCAGTGTACAATAAACTACAATTTTCCTTATACTAAATTATCTCCTTTCAAGAAAGGCTTTTTCTTTCTTCCTACCAGGAGCTCATGCTTTTTCCTAGGTGATATTTTAATGTTTTTACGGTTTGCATTTTCTTAACAAATCTTTTCTGTAACCAACTTAAAAACACCTTTTGATCTCAGATTCATAATTATCCATGGAGTTTTCTTTGTCCCCCTTTCACAGCACAGCAGTTTCTTACAGGGAACAGTAAAAAGCAGTATATTAATAGAAAGATCCAAAGTCCTTGATGAATTTAGTGTAATCGTGTGCATTTTATAAAGCTTTTGTGTTTGACTGTCCTTTCTTGCCACATGGAAGCAAGGCTGGTCATATTGATTTCAATAGTGGCTTTATGTATCTCATTATCACATGAGATAATGTCTATGAAATCAATTTAGACATGCATTAAATGTACACAAAATGAAGAATATTAATATTACATCATCAAAGAGACCCTGCGAGGTATCTTTCTGTATTTCTTGCAAGAAATATATAAATCAGTGCTGAGCAAGCAATATGTTTGGATGACCTTGTGGTCTGTAAGCAATGGATTAGTAATGAGAGTCTGTTCAAAGGTTGGATCTTTGCTTTATTTACACTTTTACAACCTAGAAACTTATGTCCCAAAATCTGTAATGTGGAACCACTTTTAAAATAAACCCTCCCCCTCTCCCACACCCTCCACATATCTGAGGAGGTGAGTATAATATTCTTATTTATTATAAAAGCCAGCTTAACTAAAGGGGAAAAAACATTTAAGGATCTATGATTATTGAAATTTTCCTTCCATTTGCCCAGTGAGTGCCAGTTCTTATCTTCTCAGGAGTATTAGTGGTTCAACTTGGAGTAAAAATATTGTTTCAGAGAGCCACTTATTTGAGGATGGAAGGAAACATTTGTGGGTGTAGAAAATAGAATCCTGTGGAAGTTTCTTTGAAATGCAAATCATCCTTTCTAATTTGGTCTCAAATGCATTTTCATTGTTTCTTGTTCTAGACCCCAGGGAACAAAGTGCTGAAAAAATCCCATGCCCTCTTGCAGTTCATGTGGTAGTTGAAGGATATAGTTGTTAAATAAGATACATAAGAAGGTGATGATACAGTGTAGAAAAAAATCAAGCAAAGTAGACGGTACAGGTATGGGACTGGGGCATTCGAAGGAGGGTCACAATTTTAAGTTAGAAAAGAGTAGACTTTGAACATGAAGTGCCGAGGAATGTGAAGAAGGAATAGTGTATCCCTGGGCAGTTTAGAAGTGAATGCTCTGAGCTGGGAGTGTGCCTCATGTCTCCCATGAATGTGCAGAAGCCCAGGGGGCTGGAGCAGAGGGAGTGAGGGGAGAGTAAAAGATATAAATGGGTAGAAGGAAAGCAAATTGTGTAGGGAAATATAGGCAGAGATTTGCAGGAGGTTGATTGAGGAGAAATCTCAGTAACAAAATGTTAGGAGGTGAGGGAAGTAGAATTGAGCAAAGGGAAATGTTAAGCCAGGATGTAATTGCAGCAGAAATTCTGCAAGTTCTAGAGCAGCTCCAGAACTAAGTTAATCCTTTAGAGTTGCCCCAGACTGAGATGAGGAGCCTGGACCCTGAACTCCTGAATTAACTAGTCATTGGATGAGAGCTGCCTCTGGGAGGAGAGTCCAATCAGACAGGAAGCCATATCCTTTGACCAAGGGTGATTGCTACAAAAAGACTCACATGTGTACAATATTAGCAGCCCATATTCCCAAAAGCTGAGAAAATAAGCATCCTTTTCTTGTAGATCTTCTGAATGATACTCAATAGCATTTACCTCAGTGAGGTATAGGGGATTTTTAAGCCAAGTGCTGAAATTAGCTTACTTGTTGTATAAACATCATCTGGCTTAAAATTCCACATTCAAAAAACTAAGATCATGGCATCCTGTCCCATCACTTCATGGCACAAAGATGGGGAAACAGTGGAAACAGTGACAGACTTTATTCTCCTGGACTCCAAAATCTGCACATGGTGACTGCAGCCATGGAATTAAAAGACTTCTGCTCCTTGGAAGAAAAGCTATGACAAACCTAGACAGCATATTAAAAAGCAGAGACATTACTTTGTCCAGAAAGGTACAGTCTAGTCAAAGCCTATGGTTTTTTCAGTAGTCAGATATGCNATGGAAACAGTGACAGACTTTATTCTCCTGGACTCCAAAATCTGCACATGGTGACTGCAGCCATGGAATTAAAAGACTTCTGCTCCTTGGAAGAAAAGCTATGACAAACCTAGACAGCATATTAAAAAGCAGAGACATTACTTTGTCCAGAAAGGTACAGTCTAGTCAAAGCCTATGGTTTTTTCAGTAGTCAGATATGCACATGAGAGTTGGACTATAATGAAATCTGAGCACCAAAGAATTGATACTTTGAACTGTGGTGTTGGAGAAGACTCTCGAGAGTCCCTTGGACTGCAAGGAGATCAAACCAGTCGATAGNATTAAAAGACACCTGCTCCTTGGAAGAAAAGCTATGACAAACCTAGACAGCATATTAAAAAGCAGAGACGTTACTTTGTCCAGAAAGGTACAGTCTAGTCAAAGCCTATGGTATGGTATGGTTTTTTCAGTAGTCAGGTATGCACAAGAGAGTTGGACTATAACGAAATCTGAGCACCAAAGAATTGATACTTTGAACTGTGGTGTTGGAGAAGATTCTCGAGAGTCCCTTGGACTGCAAGGAGATCAAACCAGTCGATAGTAAAGGAAATCAGTCCTGAATATTAATTGGAAGGACTGAGGCTGAAACTGAAGCTCCAATACTTTGGCAACCTGATGAGAAGACCCGACTCGTTGGAAGAGACCCTGATGCTGGGAAAGATTGAAATCAGGAAGAGAAGGGGACGACAGAGGATGAGATAGCTGGGTGGCACTACTGATTCAATAAACATGAGTTTGAGCTAGGTTTGGGAGATGATGAAGGAAAGGGAAGCCTGGCATGCTGCAGCCATGGGGTCGCAAAGAGTCAGACATGACTGAGTGAACTGAACTGAACTGAAGCATCCTTCTGGGTTGATATAAAGAATAGAAATAGAGACCTTCAGTGATTATTTCAGAAATCAAGGCAAGAGATATGATGGTTTGGATGAATATACTGGTGGAAAATGCCATGGACTGAGGAGCCTGCAGGGCTTCAGTCCATGGGATCCCAAAATATCGTACAGGACTAACTGACTGAATGCAAGCTCACACACACACAGGTAATAGAAGTGATAAGAAATGATAAGAATCTGGTTGCACTTTGATGTAGAGAGAGTAGGATTTGAAGACAGAGCAAGTGAACAAAACTGTCATGCATGATTCTGACAAAGGACGGAGTTATCATTCTTTGCAAAGACTATAGGAGCAGCCCACTTTAGATGGAAGTTCAGGAATCCTGTTTGGTACACCAAGAGTAGAATATTTAAGTGGAGATGTAAAGAAATCAGGAGAAGGCAGTGACACCCCACTCCAGTACTCTTGCCTGGAAAATCCCATGGACAGAGGAGCCTGGTGGGCCACAGTCCATGGGGTCGCTAAGAGTCAGACACGACTGAGCGACTTCACTTTCACTTCTCACTTTCATGCATTGGCGAAGGAACTAGCAACCCACTCCAGTGTTCTTGCCTGGAGAATCCCAGGGATGGGGGAGTCTGGTGGGCTGCCGTATCTGAGGTCGCACAGAGTCGGACACGACTGAAGCGACTTAGCAGCAGTAAAGAAATCAACCCTATACGTGCATTTGAAAAACTGGTCAGGGTGGTCATATTTATTTGCAACAGATGAAGCCTTCTTGCTGCTAACCTGGAGAAAGTGAGATCTTTANCCCAGGGATGGGGGAGTCTGGTGGGCTGCCGTCTCTGGGGTCGCACAGAGTCGGACACGACTGAAGCGACTTAGCAGCAGTAAAGAAATCAACCCTATATGTGCATTTGAAAAATTGGTCAGGGTGGTCATATTTATTTGCAACAGATGAAGCCTTCTTGCTGCTAATCTGGAGAAAGTGAGATCTTTATTTATCAGTGATTTAAAAATCTTCAGCAATTTCCCATTGAGTGCTTCAATTTCAAATATTTTAGTTTAGACATTCTTAATAATTTGAGTATTCATATAATTGTAATGAATTACATCAAATAAAAGGAAAAGTATACAGGATATTACAGATACCTATGTCTACCACATAATTATAACAAATCTTTTATTTTGCCTTTTTACATTTAAATTGAACTTTTGTTCTTATTCTTGCTCTCTCTACACAGTTATACTTGCTTGTGCCTTTGTATGTTCTCCCAATATCATTTCTTTTTTAATTTAGAGGTAGTCACTATTTTGGATTTGTTTGTCATCTTCATAAATATTTTTTATCACTTAAAGATATACATGTAACTGCAAACTATATGTACCCATTTTAAATGTGTGTTGTACAAAATATATAGTATAGTTTTATAGTTTCTATGCTGCTATATTTTATATGAATAATATCACAATATATTTTCAATCTACAACTCTATTTAGTCAATGTAACTTTTTTTGAGATTTATATTGGCCAATAGGTAATGATATAGGTGTAAGTATATATACAGCTCTAAGTTATTTGCATTGATACTTCTGGTAGGCCATTATATGGCTTTACCACAATATAGTTATTCATTCACCTATGACAGATTCTTGGGCTGTTTCTATCTTTTCACTATAGCAAACAATGATAGAATAAAGTATTTTCTATGTTTCCCTGAATATTCTTTAGAAAATTTCAGGAGTGTGTACTTAAGAGAGGAATTACTTAATAGAAGGAAGTTCCATATCTTCTACTGTACACAATATTGCCACGATACTTTTAAATAATAGGCCAAATTGCACTCCCCTCAATAGGGTATGAAAATTCCAGTTCCTCTGTATTTTTGCCAGCACTCGGCATACTGAGACTTAAAAAAAAAAGTCAAAGAGCTTATGGTCATGCTGTATTATATTTTATTGCTTATATTTTTATTTCACAGACCTCTAGTGAAATTGAGCACATGTTAATTTTTCATTGACAATTTGTCTTTTTTCTTCTGTGGATTGTCTATTCAGATCTTGGTTCATTGTATTTATTATTGATTCATGAGTGTGAGGGAGAGAGATGTATATATTTCAAAATCCAAACTGTCATTTTAGCTCATTGCTGATATCATATCTTTAATGTGGTTTCAGACCTTTTGCTTATTATATAAAGGTTTAGCTTTACACCTTCTTTAATGCATCACTCTGCTCTTACAGTTTGTACTTTTTCTGATAGTAATATATTCTCAATATTTTGGTTATCAAATAATAGTGATCTTATGCTTTATTTTGAAAATTTTGTTTAAAGTTTACTTTTTATAATTAGAT
>SJYA01002995.1:73346-169167 GCA_006410615.1 Neotragus moschatus
CAGTGAACACCCAGGACTGATCTCCTTTAGGATGGACTGATTGGATCTCCTTGCAGTCCAAGGGACTCTCAAGAGTCTTCTCCAACACCACAGCTCAAAAAGCATTAATTCTTTATCGCTCAGCTTTCTTTATAGTGCAACTCTCGCATCCATACATGACCAGTGGAAACACCATAGCCTTGAATAGGTGGACCTTTATTAGCAAAGTAATGTCTCTGCTTTTTAATATACTGTCTAGGTTGGTCATAACTTTCCTTCCAAGGAGTAAGTGTCTTTGAATTTCATGGCTGGAATCACTATCTGCAGTGATTTTGGAGTCCAGAAAAATAAAGTCAGCTACTGTTTCCACTGTTTCCCTATCTATTTCCCATGAAGTGATTGGACCAGATGCTATGATCTTAGTTTTCTGAATGTTGAGCTTTAAGCCAACATTTTCACTCTCCTCCTTCACTTTCATCAAGAGACTCTTTAGTTCTTCTTTACTTTCTACCATAATTCAATATTTTTATAGATTATGCTCCATTAAAATTTATTACAAAATAATTGCTAAAATTCTCTATACTACACAATATATCCTTGTTGCTTGTCTATTTTATAGATGATAGTTTGTATCTCTTTATTCCATACCATTATTTTCCTTTTCCCCTTTCCATCTCTCCTTTGGTAACTACTAGTTTGTTTTCTATGTCTGTGAGTGTGTTTCTATTTTGCATATATATTTATTTGTATTATATTTTAGACTCATGTATAAATGATATCATGTAGTATTTATCCTTTTTGTCTAAATTATTTCACTAAGCATAATTGTTTCTAGGTCCGTCCACTTTCTGCAAGTGGCAGAATTTCATTCTTTTTTATGGCTAAGCAATATACCATATGCTTTTTCTTTATCCATTTGTCTGTTGATGGCTACTTAGGTTGCTTCCATGTCTTAACTGTGATAAATAGTGCTATTATGGACATTTGAGTGCATGTATCTTTTTGAGTTAATGTGTTTGTTGTTTCTGTATATATAGCCAGGAGTAAAACTGCTGGATTATATGGTACTTCTCATTTTAGTTTTTTTGAGGAACCTCCATACTGTTTTCCATAGTGGCTGGACTAATTTACATTCACATAAAAGTGTAGAAGAGTTCACTTTTTATCATACCTTCTCCAACATTTGTTGTTTATAGACTTTTTGATGATAGCCATTCTGACATGTGTGAGGTCATATATCATTGTTGTTTTGGTTTGTACTTCTCTAAAAATTAGTGATATTGAGCATTGTTTCATGTACCTGTTGGACTTCTGTATGTCTTCTTTGAGAAAACATACAGGTCTTCTGCCCATTTTTTGATTATTTGGCTCTTTGGTTCTGCTGCTGCTGCTGCTGCTGCTAAGTCGATTCAGTCGTGTCCGACTCTGTGCGACCCCATAGACAGCAGCCCACCAGACTTCCCCGTCCCTGGGATTCTCCAGGCAAGAACACTGGAGTGAGTTGCCATTTCCTTCTCCAGGTTTTTTGGTTTTAATTTTTAAATACTGTAACTCATTACTACATCTGTGAAAATGGTTTTGGAGAATAAAACAAGGAAACAAAGTTCTAGAACCACAGTGCATGGATAAACGAATTAACCCTCACAGAGACACAGTTTTCTTCCATCTGTTGTCTCAGCTGATATTCTATGTTACATGAAAAGCCAGTTATACCTGTTACCATTTCACAGATTGGAAACTAAGGTCCCGACAGAACAGGATGACTCAGAATATACTCCGGCTTCAGCCTAGTCCTAGGCTAGCATTAGGTTTGGTACATTCTGGAGCTATTATGAACCAAGAGGTAGAATTTGAGATGTTTGGGGAGAGGGGCTCTGGTTTTAAGGAAATATGCACTCTAGGAGAGGATACTGGGTTAAGTTAGCTTGCTTGAAAAACAGTAGTAGGAACAGGTTTACTGGGTACTGAAAAGAACCAACTATCTACCACACAGATGTGCAAATATCCACACAGCCTCTAGCACTGATGAGATCTTGCTGATGTTCAATTCAGTTGCTAAGTTGTGTCCACTCTTTGAGATTGTGTAGACAGCAGCACACCAGGCTTCTGTGTCCATTATCGCCTGGAGTTTGCTCAAATTCATGTCCATTGAGTTGGTGATGCCATCCAACCATCTCATCCTCTGTCACCCCCTTCTCCTCCTGCCCTCTCTCTTTCCCAGAATCAGGGTCTTTTCCAATGAATTGGCTCTTTGCATCAGGTAATCAAAGTATTGCAGTTTCAACTTCAGTATCAGTTCTTCCAATGTGTTTCAGGGTTGATTTCCTTTAGGATTGACTGGTTTGATCTCCTTGCTGACAAAGGGACTCTTAAGAGTCTTCTCCAGCACCACAGTTTGAAAGCACCAATTCTTCGGTGCTCAGCCTTGTTTGGGATTTTAGTGAATGCAAGATAGAAATCAAAGAATAACCAGGATGTTAAAAGCAAACAAAATTGCTTTTAACATTAATTCAGAGACTTCAGCCACAGTTAACTTGAAATGATCACTTACCTTTCCACCACAGAGGAATTCATGGCATTAGGTTTGGTATATTCTTGGGACTATTATGAACCAACAGGTAGAATTTGAGACGTTCGGGCAGCAGGCTTCTGGTTTTAAAGAAGTATGCACTCTAGGAGATTTTTTTTTTTTTTTTTTTTAATTCTGGTTGACAGCCCTGGGAGATTTACTGGGACTTTGTTGAGGAAGGGGGGATTAATTTAAAACATTTTCAAGGAGTCTCAGAAGTTGCAAGAGAGATTGCTAGATCTCTGCAGGCTAATTATATGTGAAATAAAAGAGTAGACTAAGTCTAAAGGCGCTTCTAACTACTCACCCTGTGCGATATCAGTCTGGACTTGAGTGAACCTTCCATTCTTCTTGGTGGTAGTTTAAGTGTCTCTCTGTCTCTCTTGAAAGGTGTGTTAGCAGTCACAGCTACTCCCACGTGTTATCCTTTGCATTTTATCCTTACTAAAGCAGAACATAGCAAGGTAGATAGTCTCTCCCATGATGAACTTGTAAGAATGGTGCAAGAACAACAAAAAGCAGTANCTTCTTGGTGGTAGTTTAAGTGTCTCTCTTGAAAGGTGTGTTAGCAGTCACAGCTACTCGCACGTGTTATCCTTTGCATTTCATCCTTGCCAAAGCAGAACATAGCAAGGTAGATAGTCTCTCCCATGATGAACTTGTAAGAATGGTGCAAGAACAACAAAAAGCAGTATATAGTATATTTTGTATATTTATATAGAAATGGGTGGAAGAGTGTAAGAAAGAAAATTTTTAAATGAATATAAATAATGTTGTTGTTTAGTCACTCAGTCATGTCTAACTCTTTGAGACTCCATGGACTGCAGCATGCCAGGGTTCCCTATCCTTCACCATCTCCCAGAGATTGCTCAGACTCATGGCCATTGAGTTGGTGATGCTATCCAACCATCTCATCCACTGCTGTCCCCTTCTCCTCCTGCCTTCAATCCATCTCAGCATCAGGGTCTTTTCTAATGAGTTGGTTCTTCGCATCACATGGCTAAAATACTTGAGCTGCAGCTTCAGCATCAGTCCTTCCAATTATTCAGGGCTGATTTCCTTTAGGATTGACTATTTTGATCTTCTTGCAGTCCAAGGTACTCTCAAGAGTCCTTTCCGATACCACAGTTCAAAAGTATCAATGGGCACTTAGCAATCTTTGTTGCCTAAACATGGCAACATTTCAAGGGTCATATGGTGCCTAGTGCAGCAAGCAGTTATTGTACTTATACACAAATTTACTCAGCCAAGTTTCATGCTTTACTCTAATTTAAAAGGTTTCCCTGGCAGCTCAGAGGTAAGTAAGGCAGGAGACCCGGTTCCATCCCTGGGTTGGGAAGATCCGCTGGAGGAGAGCATGGCAACCCACTCCAGTACTCTTGCCTGGAGAATCCCATGGACTGAGGAGCTTGGCAGGCTTTAGTCCATAAGTGTCGCAAAGAGTTGAACACGACTGAAGCAACTGAGCATGCAAAAGGCTGCCACATATATGGTACCACCTTGTAAACTTAAGTAGTCATGTCTGTTAGTCTCCATAACTAGTTTGCGTAATGACCCCTAACACTGAAAAGTCAAAAATACCTAGCACAGCATTGTATGGTCTCTAAAACATTTGCATTTTTGTCTCCCTCAGTCTTATTTCACTGTCTTTTCAACTTCCTCTGCTCCAGCCACGTTGATTTCTTTTCACTCCTTGACCATACCTGCATTTTCCCTGACTCTGGGCCTTTTCCATCTGACATTCTTTCTTCCTAGAATACTCACCCTCCAGATTTTTTGTGTCCGGATTTCTTAATATTCAGATTTCAGCCCATACATCACTGCCTTATAGAGATTTTTCCATAACTAGCTCCATTAAACATCCCCTCCCCCCACACAAACACCAGCCCTCTCTCATTTCTCAGTTTTATTTTTGTAACGTTTACCACTATTTGAAGTTCCTAATTTCTCATTTTCTTACCATTTATCTCCATCTGCTAGAATTTAAACGTTATTAAAATAAACATATTTGTATCTTTTTTAGTGTCATTACCAGAATTCAAAACAGTGCCTGGTACTTAATAAGTGATTAAAGTTTGAATGATTACAAGTCTAACAAAATAAACTATACCTTTATTGCTATAAATGATCTAAATTAGGAATTTCTGCCAGATACTCAGGAAATTGTTTCATCAGCCAGGCGTTATGCTTTATCCAAGGGCTCTTCCTTTATTCTATACCTTTGGATCCAATAATTGAACGTATCTACGTTTTGTAAAAAGTTGAACTTAGTAGGGTGCAGTTATAAAAGCAATGTTTTTTTTTTTTTCTTCTTCTCCTTTTCCCACTAGTCTTGCCTACAGATCCCTTCTTCTTCAGTATCTGGATTAATCTCAGTCAGGCCTCTTGGCTTTCTCAGTGAATTTTAGACAGTAAAAAGGATCTTTGTTCATGTTCAAGCATTTATGATGTAACATAACAACTCTAAAATCTTTCAAAGTTAAAACTTTTTCTCTTGCTATGCTCCAATGTGGTTCACAATTGGGAGACTGCTGTAGGGACAGGGATGTTGGCTGGCTTCTTTCCTTTTTTTATTCACCATCTTTGCTATTAGCTGGCTTCTGATTCTTCTCTTTCCAGGGTTGAACCTCTGGGAGAAGAGTTTAGTAGGAAAAGGGTAAGATTTCACGTGGAAAATATAGATGCCCTGGCACCCTCCAGGCGTGGGTTGACCAAAGATGACTCTTCTTCAGAAACATTTTGCAGGGTCTTCACATTTCTTCTAGGCTTCAGTTCTTGCATCCTGAATAATGCCTCCCCTATGTGAGCCAATTATGACTCATTCTCCATTTATTATATTGGAACCCTTTTATCCCTTTCTGTGGTCTATTTCTGTTGGACTCCGTAAGTAAACCTCATTCCACTTCATTTTCTGAGGAGCCACATCAAAGTTTAAAAAATATGCAGATTTTTTTTTCCCTATAAAGTGCGAGGGGAAATGCATCTTGACTCTCCACACAGCCCTCCACACTGCAGGGTTCAGAAAGGGATACTCCATGGCTTCCTTCAGTCCACCCTGGGCAGTGTGGAGCTGCAAGTGCTTGTGTGGATAACTTTTAGGTTTCTCTATGTATGAGTATGTGTGTGTACATATACATACATACATACATACATACACTTCTCTGTGAATACAGAGTAAGTTCTCTGCTGGCAGAGACTATGGTTTTGCTGCCTGTGTATTCTTCTCGTGTAACTCTGGTGAATAACAATGCATCACTATTCATTTGCTTCCATTCTTCATTCCACTTACCCTTGATCTAGAAATAAAAGAGCTCAAATTAGATATTGTAGAGGAAACTAAGCCAACATCATGTTTGAAACGTCTACCTGTCTAATCATTACTTGCTAGTTTCTCTAAATTTACTCAACTACTTTTATTCTAGTTCAACTTGAAAAATCAAACACATGTGGAAGTATTCAATGCCATATCTGTAGTCAACATTTTTTTCAATAGTTCTATTTTTTTTCTTGTTATTATTATTCTTGAAGCCCAGGGGGTAAATTCTAAGATAAAATTATAAGAAAACTTCCTTCCCTTATATAAATTTTCTTGTAAGAGTCTTTTGGAATATGATCTTTTTCCCCTATTCACAGCTTCACTTACAATTTTTTTTTTAAAGTATATACATTCACAACTTTACTGGGTTATCACTACCTCTTATTCTCACATTTAAAACTGACTTTGAAAAGTATGATATCTAGGAAGATTCTCATGAGTTTTCCCATCAACAGGGTTACTTATTTTTTTTGCAGTGTAACAGCTTTGGAATACAAAGACTTTTGAAATAGGCATCCTCGATACAAACTGCAGATTACTTTCTCACTACTCTTGGCTGTGTACTCCCAGATCAATAGAAATTCATGGGATCTGAAAATTAAATCTTGCGTTGCCTTCTTTTCATTCTGACTTTATTGATAAGGCTATAATCCTTCTGCACCATTTTAGCAAGTTCAGGTGGAAAAGTATTAACATTGACATTTGAAAATGAATGTGTTAGATCGGAGAGGTAGAGAGGTTAGGACTTCACAGCCCAATTACCTAGGTCCTGTTTAAATTTCATAGACTACCCTAAGCACATCAGAAATACTGTTGAAATCTTTGCACATGCCCAGTTGGTTCCTTTTGCATTACCCAAATGCAATGGGCATAGACTCATCAAAAAATGTTGAAGTAAAGCTTAGTCTTTTCCAATGAAGGAACTACTGATCAAGATCATCAATACTCAGAGCTGTCCTACAAAACTGAGACCAGTTTTATAATTATGATGGCTACAGACTCGTTTCTGAAGGTTCAATATAGTACACTTTATTAAAAATTAATAGATTCTGAATTTAAACAGAATCTTTAGAACTCCATATGTTCTTTTGGCTGTAATATACCATGTAGGAAGAAACAAGGTGTTTCTGTAGCTCTTTTCTTCCTTGGTAAATCACCCATCCATGCACTGTCATATGGACGATGATTTATCAGTCAGTCTCAGGAAGAGAGTACAATTAGAACCATTTGGAAAGAACCATTTTTTACTGTCCTTGTTTGTCTCTGTCATCATTAGAGATTTAAAATTCTCTGTTTTATCACTATATAGATTTTTTTTCTCATTGTAAATACATATATCCTCCAATTTCATTCAGTTCCATGCTTGTCTTCATTCCCCCCACCCCAAGCTCTCAAATCACACCAAGTCTAATAATCCGTCATCATGAGAATTCCCCATCTCTTTAATTTCTTCAGTTATTGGCCTGTCTCTGCTTGTTGTGGACAAGTTGATGCTTCTCTCCTGAATCCATTGCTTCACCTGCAGCTCATGAAGTCGCTGTTGGTTTTTGCACTCCCAGAGTCCTTAAGCAAGTTCCAGAAATTAGACTGGGACTAAGATAGCATCTGGATTATTGTCATTTCCAGACCTTTCTCCCTCAAACAGGGGCGTTTGAGGAACACCCCTGTTCCTTTGTGACTTGACATCACATTTAACTACCTACTACCCCTTCTCACTATGCTCATCTACCAACCTACTAGTTTAAGCACCAAGCTCACTGTTTATGTTTTGAGCCCTGGGCTCTCAGATTTTACCACTATGCCTCAGCCATCCAGTTCTAAATTCATTGCTTAGTAATTATCAGTTATAGTTATGTCATCTCTTCCAAATCTGTTTCAAATCCTCTGACTACTGTGTCTTATTTTTCATGCTCGTGTATTACATTCCATCCATGGCCACAGCCTGGCTCCTTTTGGAATTCTAATCCATTTATCCTACCACTTCCTCTCTTACGCTGCTTAGGTTCCATGGTTCATTATTTTAGTTCCTTGCTTTTCATTCCTATTGAACCTATTCCCACCAACAGTCTCACAAAAGTCCAATGGCTCTTAAACCCAGCTCTCTCCCTACTCTATTCCTGCTCCCTTAAAGCAGTGTCTAAAGAAATCACACAACCTTATTGGTAGGATTCAATTTAAATTTGCAATAACAATTTTAAATGAAAGAGTCAAAACCTCTCAGAAGTGCTCAATACCCTTCTATGTTTTCCTGATCAAATCAATTTGACTTTTTCCAGAATGTTTCACGTTTTTTTTTTTTTTCCTTCAAACTTTATATCCTCTACCAGATCGCCTCACTCTCAGTGAAGAATTCATGGAAAATGAGAAATGTTGTCTTCCACCAAGAAATCTACCAAGGTATGTACAACTACCCTCACACTCTTAGCGTTCTTCCTCATTGCTGTGTATGGCACATCTCTGCTTCTGATGCTAACCAGACCTTACGCTCAAGCTCTGAGTCCCTAGGTTTCTTGTTTACTCAAGGACTGTATTCCTCTTCTTTCTTGCATCATCACTTTTTTCATGTCTGTCAGAGCTTTGCGAATCAGTATACAATTGTGCCACGAAATTTGGAATCTAAATGAGTAAGTAAATAAATAAGGAAAAGCAGCTCTCTAGGCTTGATAAGCCCCTTCAGTTGGAATCTCATATCTCCATGAAACATTATAACAAAAAATTGGGGGAGAATTTTGCTTATCATTTCCAACCCCTGTCTCCCATTCTCTCTCCTCAGCTATTCATTTTCATTGCTGCTACTATATTGAAAACATTCTTGTTATATCAGCAAATCTATCCTTGCTGAATCCAGTGGTTAATTCTCAGTTCACATGAAATCACTCTCAAAACAGCATTTTTATGCAGATGATCACTGTCTCTTAATAAAATTCCTTTTCCCCACCAATCACTTAGCTTCCATAATAGCATGCTGTCTGTTTTTAGATGGTGATGATAACTGCACAAGATTTTGACTATGGTTAAACTCATTGATTCATATATTTTAAAAAGACTTTAATGGCATAAGAATTGTAGATTTAAAAAATGAGAAAACTACTGCAATTGGAGAAAAGACAAGACAGCATGCTATGAACAATGCTGCTATGAATGTTTGTGTACCAGTTGTTGTGTGAACATAATTTTATTTCTCTTGAATATATGTGTAGAATTGGAATTGATGGGTCACGTGGTAATTCTGTATTTACCTTTCTAAGGAATTGCCAAACTGTTTCCCACAGTACCATTTTACATTCCCACCAGCAAGATATAAGAATTGTAATTTTTAAAATATATCTTTGTCAGTATTTGTTATTTTGAGGAATTTTTTCTTTTTGTTTATAGTCATCATAGTGGTAGCTTATTGTAGTTTGATTTGTATTTCCCCTAACTAATGATGTTGAGCAGTTTTTCATGTTTTTCCTTATTGATCATTTGTGTATCTTCTTTGGAGAAAGTCTATGCAAGTACTTTGACCATTTTTTAAATTGGGAGAGTTTTAAAATACTGTTTTTTTAAAGTTGAATTGTTATATTTATTTTTGTTTTTATTCTTGCATTCTACATATATTTTGGATACTGGATACTTTTGAAGTATATTGTTTGAAAAAAATCTTTCTCCCATTCTATAAATCCCTTTCATTTACTTAATAATATTCTTAGAAAGCACACACTTTTTTTTTTTTTTCTTTTTCAGTTCAGTTCAGTTCAGTCGCTTAGTTATGTCCAACTCTGCAAACCCATGGATTGCATCATCCCAGGCCTCCCTGTCCNTTGAAGTATATTGTTTGAAAAAAATCTTTCTCCCATTCTATAAATCCCTTTCATTTACTTAATAATATTCTTAGAAAGCACACACTTTTTTTTTTTTTTCTTTTTCAGTTCAGTTCAGTTCAGTCGCTTAGTTATGTCCAACTCTGCAAACCCATGGATTGCATCATCCCAGGCCTCCCTGTCCATCACCAGCTCTTGGAGTTTACCCAAACTCATGTCCATTGAGTCAGTGACACCATCCAACCATCTGAACCTCTGTCATCCCCTTCTCCTCCCGACTTCAATCTTTCCCAGCATCAGGGTCTTTTCAGATGAGTCAGCACTTCGCTTCAGGTGGCCAAAGTATTGGAGTTTCAGCTTCAACATCAGTCCTTCCAATGGACACCCAGGACTGATCTCCTTTAGGATGGACTGATTGGATCTCCTTGCAGTCCAAGGGACACTCAATATCTCCTCTAACACCACATTAATTCTTTGGCGCTCAGCTTTCTTTACAGTCCAACTCTCACATCCATACGCGACTACTGGAAAAACCATAGCCTAGACTAGATGGACCTTTGTTGGCAAAATAATGTCTTTTTCTTTTTAATGAAGTCTAATTTATCTGTGTTCCCTTTTGTTGTTTTGCTTTCTCTGTTGCCTAAACCAAAATCATAAAGATTTACAACAGTATTTTATCCTACCAGTTGTATAACTTATCACTTAAGTTTAGGGCTTTGAGTAATTTAGATTTAAGTTTTAAATTTGATATGAAGTAGAATCCAAGTTTATTATTTTGCCAATGGATATCCACTTATTCCTGCAACATTTGTTGAAAAGACACTTCTTTCCCTATTAAATGGCCTTGATGCTCTTGTTGAAAATCAACTGACCATCAACATATTGGTTAATTTGTAGACTCTTATTTCCATATCATTGATTGGTATATCTACCCTTATGCCAGTATCATACTGTCTTGGTTACTGTAGCCTTGAAATAAGTTGCAGTTGGAAAGCATGAGTCCACCAAATTTGTTCTTTTATATAATTGTTTTTGCTATTTTGGATTTTCTTATACTCTACAGGAATTTCAGGATCATCTTGTCCATTTCTAAAAAAAGGTAATTTTGATTTTGATAGGATTGTCTTTGATTGTAGTTCAATTTGGGGAGTATCAGCACCTTAACAATATTGTCTTCCAATCTGTAAAATGATATATTTCTATATAACTTAGAGCTTTAAAATTTTTTTAAATATTTTGTAGCTATCAAATACATATCCTCTACTTATTTTGTTGAATTTATTCCTAAGAATTTTATTTTTAATGCTGCAGCCATGTCTCAGAGATATTTCAGGTCCAAGTCCAGATAAGTGCAATGATGTATTGCAATACAGTGAGTCACATAATTAAAAATAAAATTCTCAGGGAATAAAAAAAATGTTACACTTACACTATACTGTAGTGTAGTAAATGTGCAATAACATCTAAAAATTACCTACCTTAATAAAAAATACATTATTGCCAAAGACTGCTAACCATCATCTGAGTCTTTAGCAAGCACTTTTTGCTGGTGGAGGGTCTTTCCTCAATGTTGATGGATGCTGACTGATTATGGTAGTGGTTACTGAATGTTCGGATGGCTGTAGCATTTCTTAAAATAAGACAATAATGGCATTTGCTGCATCAGTTGAGTCTTCTTTCATGAACAGTTTCTCTGTAGCATGCCATGCTATTCTATAGCATTTTTACCCAGAGTAGAATGTCTTTCTAAATTGGACTCAATCCCCTCAAAATCTTATGCTGCTTTATCAAACTAAGTTTATGTACTAAAGTTTTTTGTGGTCATTTCAGCAATTTCACAGCGTCTTCATCGGGAGTAGATTCCATCTCCATAAACCATTCTTTTTTGCTCACCCATCAGCAGTGGCTCTTCATTCTTTAAGGTTTTTATCATGAGATTGTAGCAATTCAGTCCCATATTCAGTTTCCATTTATAACACCAGTTCTCTCGCTATCTCCATCATATGTGTAGCTGCTTCCTCCTCTGCAGTTTTGAGACCCCTCAAAGTCATCCCTGAAGGCTGGAATCAATTTCTTTCAAACTTTTGTTAATGTTAATAATTTGATGTCATCCTGTGAGTCACACATTTCTACCTTGCATTTAGAATGGTGATCATTTCCTGAAGGTTTTCAATGGACTTTTCCCAAATCCATCTGAAGAAACAATGTCTATGGTGGCTATAGCCCTACAAAATGTTTCATAAAGAATAAGGTTTGTAAAGCATGGTCATGGGCTGCAGAATGGATGTTGTGTTAGCAGATATGAAAAAAAAAAGAACATACTAATCTTGTCGTACAACTCCATCCGAGTGCTTGGGTGACCGGGTGCGTTGGGTGACCAAGGGCAGTATTGTTTTTTAAAGAATTTTTTTTTTTTNATCATTAGAGATTTAAAATTCTCTGTTTTATCACTATATAGATTTTTTTTCTCATTGTAAATACATATATCCTCCAATTTCATTCAGTTCCATGCTTGTCTTCATTCCCCCCACCCCAAGCTCTCAAATCACACCAAGTCTAATAATCCGTCATCATGAGAATTCCCCATCTCTTTAATTTCTTCAGTTATTGGCCTGTCTCTGCTTGTTGTGGACAAGTTGATGCTTCTCTCCTGAATCCATTGCTTCACCTGCAGCTCATGAAGTCGCTGTTGGTTTTTGCACTCCCAGAGTCCTTAAGCAAGTTCCAGAAATTAGACTGGGACTAAGATAGCATCTGGATTATTGTCATTTCCAGACCTTTCTCCCTCAAACAGGGGCGTTTGAGGAACACCCCTGTTCCTTTGTGACTTGACATCACATTTAACTACCTACTACCCCTTCTCACTATGCTCATCTACCAACCTACTAGTTTAAGCACCAAGCTCACTGTTTATGTTTTGAGCCCTGGGCTCTCAGATTTTACCACTGTGCCTCAGCCATCCAGTTCTAAATTCATTGCTTAGTAATTATCAGTTATAGTTATGTCATCTCTTCCAAATCTGTTTCAAATCCTCTGACTACTGTGTCTTATTTTTCATGCTCGTGTATTACATTCCATCCATGGCCACAGCCTGGCTCCTTTTGGAATTCTAATCCATTTATCCTACCACTTCCTCTCTTACGCTGCTTAGGTTCCATGGTTCATTATTTTAGTTCCTTGCTTTTCATTCCTATTGAACCTATTCCCACCAACAGTCTCACAAAAGTCCAATGGCTCTTAAACCCAGCTCTCTCCCTACTCTATTCCTGCTCCCTTAAAGCAGTGTCTAAAGAAATCACACAATCTTATTGGTAGGATTCAATTTAAATTTGCGATAACAATTTTAAATGAAAGAGTCAAAACCTCTCAGAAGCGCTCAGTACCCTTCTATGTTTTCCTGATCGAATCACTTTCACTTTTTCCAGAATGTTTCATTTTTTTTTTTTTTCCTTCAAACTTTATATCCTCTACCAGATCGCCTCACTCTCAGTGAAGAATTCATGGAAAATGAGAAATGTTGTCTTCCACCAAGAAATCTACCAAGGTATGTACAACTACCCTCACACTCTTAGCGTTCTTCCTCATTGCTGTGTATGGCACATCTCTGCTTCTGATGCTAACCAGACCTTACGCTCAAGCTCTGAGTCCCTAGGTTTCTTGTTTACTCAAGGACTGTATTCCTCTTCTTTCTTGCATCATCACTTTTTTCATGTCTGTCAGAGCTTTGCGAATCAGTATGCAATTGTGCCACGAAATTTGGAATCTAAATGAGTAAGTAAATAAATAAGGAAAAGCAGCTCTCTAGGCTTGATAAGCCCCTTCAGTTGGAATCTCATATCTCCATGAAACATTATAACAAAAAATTGGGGGAGAATTTTGCTTATCATTTCCAACCCCTGTCTCCCATTCTCTCTCCTCAGCTATTCATTTTCATTGCTGCTACTATATTGAAAACATTCTTGTTATATCAGCAAATCTATCCTTGCTGAATCCAGTGGTTAATTCTCAGTTCACATGAAATCACTCTCAAAACAGCATTTTTATGCAGATGATCACTGTCTCTTAATAAAATTCCTTTTCCCCACCAATCACTTAGCTTCCATAATAGCATGCTGTCTGTTTTTAGATGGTGATGATAACTGCACAAGATTTTGACTATGGTTAAACTCATTGATTCATATATTTTAAAAAGACTTTAATGGCATAAGAATTGTAGATTTAAAAAATGAGAAAACTACTGCAATTGGAGAAAAGACAAGACAGCATGCTATGAACAATGCTGCTATGAATGTTTGTGTACCAGTTGTTGTGTGAACATAATTTTATTTCTCTTGAATATATGTGTAGAATTGGAATTGATGGGTCACGTGGTAATTCTGTATTTACCTTTCTAAGGAATTGCCAAACTGTTTCCCACAGTACCATTTTACATTCCCACCAGCAAGATATAAGAATTGTAATTTTTAAAATATATCTTTGTCAGTATTTGTTATTTTGAGGAATTTTTTCTTTTTGTTTATAGTCATCATAGTGGTAGCTTATTGTAGTTTGATTTGTATTTCCCCTAACTAATGATGTTGAGCAGTTTTTCATGTTTTTCCTTATTGATCATTTGTGTATCTTCTTTGGAGAAGGTCTATGCAAGTACTTTGACCATTTTTTTAATTGGGAGAGTTTTTAAATACTGTTTTTTTAAAGTTGAATTGTTATATTCATTTTTGTTTTTATTCTTGCATTCTACATATATTTTGGATACTGGATACTTTTGAGGTATATTGTTTGAAAAAATCTTTCTCCCATTCTATAAATCCCTTTCATTTACTTAATAATGTTCTTAGAAAGCACACACTTTTTTTTTTTTCTTTTTCAGTTCAGTTCAGTTCAATCGCTTAGTTATGTCCAACTCTGCAAACCCATGGACTGCATCATGCCAGGCCTCCCTGTCCATCACCAGCTCTTGGAGTTTACCCAAACTCATGTCCATTGAGTCAGTGACACCATCCAACCATCTGAACCTCNCACACTTTTTTTTTTTTCTTTTTCAGTTCAGTTCAGTTCAATCGCTTAGTTATGTCCAACTCTGCAAACCCATGGACTGCATCATGCCAGGCCTCCCTGTCCATCACCAGCTCTTGGAGTTTACCCAAACTCATGTCCATTGAGTCAGTGACACCATCCAACCATCTGAACCTCTGTCGTCCCCTTCTCCTCCCGACTTCAATCTTTCCCAGCATCAGGGTCTTTTCAGATGAGTCAGCACTTCGCTTCAGGTGGCCAAAGTATTGGAGTTTCAGCTTCAACATCAGTCCTTCCAATGGACACCCAGGACTGATCTCCTTTAGGATGGACTGATTGGATCTCCTTGCAGTCCAAGGGGCTCTCAAGATCTCCTCCAACACTACAGTTCAAAAGCATTACTTCTTTGGTGCTCACTTTTCTTTACAGTCCAACTCTCACATCCATACACGACTACTGGAAAAACCATAGCCTAGACTAGATGGACCTTTGTTGGCAAAGTAATGTCTTTTTCTTTTTAATGAAGTCTAATTTATCTGTTTTCCCTTTTGTTGTTTTGCTTTCTCTGTTACCTAAACCAAAATCATAAAGATTTACAACAGTATTTTATCCTACCAGTTGTATAACTTATCACTTAAGTTTAGGGCTTTGATTCATTTAGAGTTAATTTTTAAATTTGATATGAAGTAGAATCCAAGTTTATTATTTTGCCAATGGATATCCACTTATCCCTGCAACATTTGTTGAAAAGACACTTCTTTCCCTATTAAATGGCCTTGATGCTCTTGTTGAAAATCAATTGACCATCAACATATGGGTTAATTTGTAGACTCTTATTTCCATATCATTGATTGGTATATCTACCCTTATACCAGTATCATACTGTCTTGGTTACTGTAGCCTTGAAATAAGTTGCAGTTGGAAAGTATGAGTCCACCAAATTTGTTCTTTTATATAATTGTTTTTGCTATTTTGGATTTTCTTATTCTCTGCATGAATTTCAGGATCATCTTGTCCATTTCTAAAAAAAGGTAATTTTGATTTTGATAGGATTGTCTTTGTAGTTCAATTTGGAGAGTATCAGCACCTTAACAATACTGTCTTCCAATCTGTAAAATGATATATTTCTATATAACTTAGATCTTTAAATTTTTAAAAAATATTTTGTAGCTATCAAATACATGTCCTCTACTTCTTTTGTTGAATTTATTCCTAAGAATTTTATTTTTAATGCTGCAGCCATGTCTCAGAGATATTTCAGGTCCAAGTCCAGATAAGTGCAATGATGTATTGCAATACAGTGAGTCACATAATTAAAAATAAAATTCTCAGGGAATAAAAAAAATGTTACACTTACACTATCCTGTAGTGTAGTAAATGTGCAATAACATCTAAAAATTACCTACCTTAATAAAAAATACATTATTGCCAAAGACTGCTAACCATCATCTGAGTCTTTAGCAAGCACTTTTTGCTGGTGGAGGGTCTTTCCTCAATGTTGATGGATGCTGACTGATTATGGTAGTGGTTACTGAATGTTCGGATGGCTGTAGCATTTCTTAAAATAAGACAATAATGGCATTTGCTGCATCAGTTGAGTCTTCTTTCATGAACAGTTTCTCTGTAGCATGCCATGCTATTCTATAGCATTTTTACCCAGAGTAGAATGTCTTTCTAAATTGGACTCAATCCCCTCAAAACCTTATGCTGCTTTATCAAACTAAGTTTATGTACTAAAGTTTTTTGTGGTCATTTCAGCAATTTCACAGCGTCTTCATCGGGAGTAGATTCCATCTCCATAAACCATTCTTTTTTGCTCACCCATCAGCAGTGGCTCTTCATTCTTTAAGGTTTTTATCATGAGATTGTAGCAATTCAGTCCCATATTCAGTTTCCATTTATAACACCAGTTCTCTCGCTANGCTGACTGATTATGGTAGTGGTTACTGAATGTTCGGATGGCTGTAGCATTTCTTAAAATAAGACAATAATGGCATTTGCTGCATCAGTTGAGTCTTCTTTCATGAACAGTTTCTCTGTAGCATGCCATGCTATTCTATAGCATTTTTACCCAGAGTAGAATGTCTTTCTAAATTGGACTCAATCCCCTCAAAATCTTATGCTGCTTTATCAAACGAAGTTTATGTACTAAAGTTTTTTGTGGTCATTTCAGCAATTTCACAGCGTCTTCATCGGGAGTAGATTCCATCTCCATAAACCATTCTTTTTTGCTCACCCATCAGCAGTGGCTCTTCATTCTTTAAGGTTTTTATCATGAGATTGTAGCAATTCAGTCCCATATTCAGTTTCCATTTATAACACCAGTTCTCTCGCTATCTCCATCATATGTGTAGCTGCTTCCTCCTCTGCAGTTTTGAGACCCCTCAAAGTCATCCCTGAAGGCTGGAATCAATTTCTTTCAAACTTTTGTTAATGTTAATAATTTGATGTCATCCTGTGAGTCACACGTTTCTACCTTGCATTTAGAATGGTGATCATTTCCTGAAGGTTTTCAATGGACTTTTCCCAAATCCATCTGAAGAAACAATGTCTATGGTGGCTATAGCCCTACAAAATGTTTCATAAAGAATAAGGTTTGTAAAGCATGGTCATGGGCTGCAGAATGGATGTTGTGTTAGCAGATATGAAAAAAAAAAGAACATACTAATCTTGTCGTACAGCTCCATCCGAGTGCTTGGGTGACCGGGTGCGTTGGGTGACCAAGGGCAGTATTGTTTTTTAAAGAATTTTTTTTTTTTTTTCTGAGCAGCACTTCTCAGCAATGGGTTTAGAGCATTCAATAAGCCATGTCAGAAACAAATATGCTGTCATGCAGGCTTTGTTTTTCCATTTATAGAATACAGGGCAAGTCAGTTTAGCATGATTCTTAAGGGCTGTAGGATT
Source organism: Neotragus moschatus (assembly GCA_006410615.1). Classification (NCBI taxonomy): domain Eukaryota; kingdom Metazoa; phylum Chordata; class Mammalia; order Artiodactyla; family Bovidae; genus Neotragus; species Neotragus moschatus. Next base: position 90,934 of record SJYA01002995.1, read on the forward strand.
TTCAGAATAGTAAATGAGCATTGGCCTTAACTGCAAGTCACCAACTATATTAGTTCCTAACCGTCGTGAATCAGCCTGTCCTTTGAAGCTCTGAAGGTAGACATTGTTCTTTCTAGCTATGAAAGTCCTACATGGCATCTTCTAATAGAAGGCAGTTTCATCTGCATTAACAATCTCTTGTTTAATGTAGCCACTTTCATTAATTCTCTTAGCTAGATCTTCCAGGTGGCTTGCTGTAGCTTCTATATTAGCACCTGCTGCTTCACCTTGCACTTTTATGTATGGAAATTACTTACTTTTTTTCTTAAATCTCATGAACTGGGAATTCCCTGGTGGTCCAGTGGTTGCGACTATGTGATTCTATTGTTGGGCGTTGGGTGCAGGTTTGATCCCTGGTTGGGGAAGTAGGATCTTGCAGGTGATGTGGCCCACAAACAAACAAAAAAATACTTCATAAACCAACATCTGTTAGTTTTAAACTGTTTTTCTGTGTTTCCTCACCTCTCTCAGCCTTCACTGAATTGAAGACAGTCAAATCCTTGCTCTGGATTAGACTTTGGCATAAGGGAATGTTGTGACTGGTTTGATCTTGTGTCCAGACCACTGAAGCTTTCTTCATATTAGTAATAAGGCTGTTTCACTTGATTTGTGTGTTCACTGGAGTGGCACTTTTAATTTCCTTCAAGAATATTTTTTTTGCATTTACAGTATGACTACCTGGCACAAGAGGCCTAGATTTCAGCCTGTGTCTGTGTTCAATGTGCCTTCCTCACTAGGCTTAATTATTTCCAGTTTATGATTTATAGTGAGAGACCCGTGACTCTTCCTTTCCCTTGAACACTCTGAGGCCATTGTTGGGTTACTTTGTGCACGTGTACTCAGTTGTGCCCGACTCTTTGAGACTCCATGGACTGTGACCTGCCAGTCTCCTCTGTTCATGAACTTTCCAGGCAATAATCCTGGAGTGGGTTGCCATTTCCTACTCCAGGGGATCTTCCTGACCTGGGGATCAAACATTGGCACATGAGTTCTTTACCACTGTGCCACTTGGGATTTCTAGTTTATGATTTACAGAGAGACTTGTGACTCTTTCTTTCACTTGAAAATTTTGAGGTCATTGTTGGGTTATTAGTTGGCTTAGTTTCAATGTTTCTGTATTACAGGTGATAGGGACTTCTAAGGAAAGGGAGAGCAATGAGGGACCTGCCAATCGATGTAACAGTCAGAACATACACGCAGTTATCAGTTAAATTCACCAACATATATGGGATCAGTTAGTGGTGCCTTAAAACAATTACAACAGTACCATCAAAGATCACAGATCACCATAATAAATATAATAATTAAAAGATCTGAAATATTGTGAGAATTAGCAAAATGTGACAAAGATACACAAAGTGAATAAATGCTGCAAGAAACATGGTGCCAATAGACTTACTGGATGTAGGGTTGCCACTGATCTAAAAAAAAAAAAAAAAAATCCAAAACACAGTATTTGTGAGTTCCAGTAAAGCAAAGCAGACTAAATGAGGTATGCTTGTCTTAGAATAAAGTGTAGTGAAATTTCTTAGTTTTCTGTTTAGAGTTTTAATCTACTAGTGTATTGATTTTATTTCTGTATCTAACTTATATCATGTAAACTAGCTAATCTTATTAGCTATAACAGTTTCTTTTGTGTGTGGCTTCTGGAGCATTTTTTTATATAAAACATTATGTCTGCTATGGATAGAGATAGTTTTAGTTCTTTCATTTCTCTCCATATGCCACTAATGCCCCACTACAGTGTTGAATAGAAATGGTGAGGGCTGACATTTTTGTCTTAAAGGAAAAGCTGTCAATCTTTTACCACTAAATATGATGTCAGCTATGGATTTTTTCATAGCCGTTCTTTATCATGTTGAGGAAGTTCTCTCCTATTTCTAATGTATTGAATATAGTTATAATGAAAGATTGTAGATTTTTGTGAAATGATTTTTTCTATGTTATTGAGAAGACTATCAGCTTTTCTCCTTTATTATATTAACGTGGCATATTACATTGATTAATCTCCATATATTGAACACACCTTACATTGTCAGGATAAATCCTATTTGATCATACTATATTATCATTTTATGTATAGCTGGATCTATTTTACAAGTACTTGTTGCAGACTTTTGCATCTATTTACATAAGGGATTGTGTTAGTCCAAATTCTCCAGAAACTTGGAGAATAAATATATATGCAGATATATGTATATACCCCCATCTCTCTCTCTCTCTATATATATATATATATATATATATGTGTGTGTGTGTGTGTATATATATATACACACACACATATATGCATATACGTATATATATATACCCATATGTTTATAGTGTGTATATATACATGTATATCTCCTATTGTATATTTTTATATCTATATATATCCTATTGTATGTGGGTATGTGTATCTTATATCTTATATTCTACTGTGATAGTGCAAGTATGAGAGAGAGAAAGAGATTGATGTAAGGCTTTGGCTCACGTGATTGTGGAGNCATATATGTATGTATATATACCCATATGTTTATAGTGTGTATATATACATGTATATCTCCTATTGTATATTTTTATATCTATATATATCCTATTGTATGTGGGTATGTGTATCTTATATCTTATATTCTACTGTGATAGTGCAAGTATGAGAGAGAGAAAGAGATTGATGTAAGGCTTTGGCTCACGTGATTGTGGAGGTTGGCAAATCCAAACACTGCAGGGTAGGCCAGCAGGCTGGAGTCCCAGAGAAGAGTTGATATTTCAGTCTGAAGGCAGTCTGCTGGCAGAATTTCCTCTTTTTAGGGGAGAATTTGAACTGATTAAATAGACATCCACATTATGGAGTGCAATTTGCTTTACTCAAAGGGTGCAGATTTAAATGGTTTATCTCATCTAAAAAGTACTTTCTCAAAAACACTGAGATAATATTTGGCCCAATATCTAGGTAACATAGCCAAGTTGACACATGGAATTCATTATTATAGGGATATGGATCTGCTTTATTTTCTTGTGCTATCTTTGCCTGGAATTTACATCAGAGTAATACTTGTCCTAAGAGAATAAGTTAAGAAGGATCCCTGTTTTGCTTTGTGGAAGAGTTTGAATTATTGGCATTAATTATTTTATAAATATTTGGTAGGGTTTGCCAATAACACTATCTGGGTTTTTCAGAACAGAAAAGTTTTGTTTACTAACTCAAGCACTTTAATTGTTAAAGATCTGTTCAAATTTTCTATTTCCTTGAGGTCATTTTAGTAGTTTGAATCTCTAAATGTGTGTCCATCTCATCTTGATTATTTATACATTTTAAGTGTAAAGATAGTATATTTTTGGTAAAGTTAGACCATTGTGCAACTATCATTTCAATCTAGTTTTTGAACATTTTCATCACAAGAGTTCCTTCTTATTAGAGGTTAGTTCCCCACCCACTCCTAGACCCCAAAACAATTAATATACTTTATTTTTTTATAATTATGCCTTTTTTTTTAAAAAAAAAAAAAAGAGTCTTCATATAAGTGGAATTGTGCACTTTATAGTCTATTGTGTCTGGCTTCTTTCACTTAACACACCATTTTTGAAGATACAGTCGAGTTGCTTATTGAAAGAGCTCTTCATTATTTTTCCTGTTGAATTGCTATATTAAATTTTAGTTACGTATCCTTTAGTTGAAAAACATTTTCTTTTTTAAAGGTTTTGGGAATTATGAATAATGGTGCCATAAGCATTTGTGCCAACATATCTCATTATATCTTCGAAAAGAAGCATATAGAGTAGAATTGCTGGGTCATATGTTGCCAGAAGTATATGTTATTCTTTTTTTCCCAAGAACTGCCAAACTGTTTTCCAAAATAGCAGTATATTTCCACTTGCAGTTTAAGAGTTTTACTTTCACCATACTCTCACTGACAGTACTGTCATTCCTTTGAAATGCAAATTAAAACCACAATGAGCTAAGATTAAACAGCCACCAGGCTAGTAGTATCTCATTATAAGTTTAATTTATATTTTCCTAATGACTAATGATGTTGAGCTTCTCTTCATGTTCTTATTAACTATTTGCATATCATCTTTGGGAAAATGTCTTATGTGGTGAAATTAAATCTTATATCAATATTTTTTAAATGGAGTTTTTCTATTTTATCATACAGTTTTAAAAAATATAATCTAGATATAAGGCTAAGAGTTAATATATGATCTGCAAAACTGTTCTCTTACTCTATAGATTATCTTCTCATTTTAAATTGTTTTTAAAGAGGATATTTTAAAATTTTTAAGAAACTCCAGTTTATCTTTTTTTTTTTTTTTAAATAGACCATATTTTTGGTGTTATAACTAAAAACTTACTTCTGAACCCAAAGTTATAAAAACTTGTTTTGTGCTTTTTTGTGTAACTTTTATGTTTTGGGTTAAATTATTCTTTCTTGATCAAGTCTGCTGTTAAATTCGTCTTTTTAATTTGTTAGTCATCTTATTCTACAGCTGCAAGCTCTCTGTGGTTCTTTTTTAATGGCTACTTTTTTTTGTTAAAAGCCATTTTGTTCTGATTTTGTCCATGCGCTATTTTTCTGATTTTGCTTAGTTGTCTATTAGTAGTCTCTTGTAATTCAATAAACTTCTTTAAGATCTTTACTTTGGATTCATTGTTTGGCAAATGGTGGTTTTTCTTTTTCCTTCAGTGTCAAACACTGGAGCATTGTTTTGTTCCTTCATTCTTATCTTCTTTGAAGCCTTGCTTTCTTGTCTCCACGTTACTGACTCTAGCCCGTACTGACTTGCTTTGGGAGAGGCAGATTTTCATGAGCTAGTCCATCTAGAAATACTGATCTCTCAGAACTTTTCTATGGATGTACTTGCTCCACTCTTCTTGTTTTGTCTTGAGGGTGACTTTTAGGATTGTTTGCCTTCTTCGATCCTGCAAAGCTAGCCTGGACTGGCTGGCACATAGAAATTCTGTTTGTTTTTCCTAAGGTTGTATCTTGAAGTATTTAAGGTTGTGCACATTCTCCCAGGTGAGAGTAGCAGTAGTGTTAGTTGCTCAGTCATGTCCGACTCTCTGTGACCCCATGGACTATAGCCCTCCAGGCTCCTCTGTCCATGGGATTATCCAGCAAGAATACTGAAGTGGGTTGCCATTCCCTTCTCCAGAGAATCTTCCCAACCCAGAGACAGACCCTGCGTCTCCTGTGTTGCAGGCAGATTGTTTACCATCTGAGCTACAAGCAAGTCCCTAGAACTGAGATGTCCATTGTTATCTATTTGATGTTTTCCACAGGCCTTCATGTATGCCGTCTGGGAAGGCTGGCACACACCATCTTCAGATATTCCTTTTCACACAGTCTGTGGAGAGTGAAAGGTCAGCAGCATGCAGGGTATGTAGAGTACTAGGAGCACGGGTTGGGTGGCTGGGGTACCTGGTAGGTAAAGAGTCATCTAGGGTTCATGGGCAGGGCTCTTAGTGCAGACTGTGGATCACTGAGTAGGACCTGAGGCTGATGTCATGGTCCATGTGCTGTTAGCTATGGGTCCTCATCTCTTTTCTCTGTTCCTGGTTATTCCCAGATTATCAGCTATGCCAATTACTTCAGTGTTCTGGGTGGAGAAAGTCAGAAGAGAGTCTCTTGGATAGTTCCCTTCAGGTCTGGAGAAGCCAGGAGAACACTTGGCCTTTACTTTCCTCTCTGGGAGAAACTGTGGGCCAAGAGGTTCTCTTCAGGGCCTGAACTCTTCCACCTTAGGAAAGAGGTGATATTTATAAAGTGAAACTGCTCTTCTTACCCTCTTCAGTGCAGCTATTCTCAGACTTTTTGCCCTTCTGAGGTACTGGGATCTCTTACCTATAGTCCTGGACTCCTATTCATTCTTCTCCATGGTGGTTGTTAAAAAATCAGTGTTTATTTCAAGGACAGGAGAGCCAAAACCTCCTATTCTGCCATCTTGCTGATGTTCTCTGAAATAATTAGTTTTTAAATCAGGCACTTTCCTGGTGGCTCAGACAGTAAAGTGTCTGTCTACAATGCAGGAGACCTGGGTTCAATCCCTGGGTTGGGAAGATCCCCTGGAGAAGGAAATGGCAATCCACTCCAGCACTCTTGCCTGGAAAATCCCATGGACAGAGGAGTCTGGTAGGCTACAGTCCATGGGGTCACAAAGAGTTGGACACTACTGAGCAACTTCACTTTCACTTTCAATGTAAATCCTAGATTTCTAGATCCTTTGAATTTTCATACATAATTTAATTTTTAAATTTCTCAGTAGAACATTCCTGGCATTTTGGTAAGAAATGTACTGACTCCAGAGATCACAGAGGACAAGATGGTTGGACAACATCACTGGCTCAATGGACATGAGTTTGAGGGAGCTCTGGGAGATGGTGAAAGACAGGGAAGCCTGGCATGCTGCAGTCCATGGGGTAGCAAAGAGTTGGACACAATTAAGCCACTGAACAACAGCAACAACCAGGAATCAGTTTGTGGAAAAGTGATATTCTAATGGTATTGAATTCTCTAAATTATGGGCTTAATATAGATACCTATAATATAATAAACACCAAAGTTTAGTTTTATGATTATTGTTTTAAGTTATGGCTAGTGAGAAGACTATGACCCCACCAGTCCCAGGATAAATAGTAAAGGGACACGTACTTCCAGAAGCCTGAACGCGTGCAAGCTCAGTTGTATCTGACTCTTTGAGACCCCCATGAACTGCAGCCTGCCAGGCTCATCTNCAACCAGGAATCAGTTTGTGGAAAAGTGATATTCTAATGGTATTGAATTCTCTAAATTATGGGCTTAATATAGATACCTATAATATAATAAACACCAAAGTTTAGTTTTATGATTATTGTTTTAAGTTATGGCTAGTGAGAAGACTATGACCCCACCAGTCCCAGGATAAATAGTAAAGGGACACGTACTTCCAGAAGCCTGAACGCGTGCAAGCTCAGTTGTATCTGACTCTTTGAGACCCCCATGAACTGCAGCCTGCCAGGCTCATCTGTCCAGGGATTTTCCCAGTGAGAATACTTGGAGCAGTTCCCATTTCCTCCTCCAGGGGTCAGACTCACATCTCCCACATCTTCTGAGTTACAGGAGGATTCTTTACTGATGAGTCATGGGGAAGCCCCTCCAGAAGCCTGAAGAAGTGAAAGTGTATGTTGCTCAGTTGTGTCTGACTCTTTGCAACCCCATGGACTATACAGCCCATGGAATTCTCTAGGCCAGAATCCTGAAGTGGGTAGCCTTTTCCTTCTCCAGGAGATCTTTCCAATCTAGGGATTGAACTCAGTTCTCTCGCATTGCAGGCAGGTTCTTTACCAGCTGAGCCAGAAGCCTAGTTCAGGTTTATCCACATTGTTCTCAGGATAATCTCAAGTTTCCACGTGTAACAGACACAAGACCTGAGGCACAAGCACGTCTAGAATCGCTACTTATATCACATTTGCTCCATGCATGTTGACTAAGTTACAAGGCCAGAGTCACCGGATTGAAAGGAAGTGTCAGAGTGAAAATTGAATACAGGAAAGGGGAAGAATTTGTGGAAAGGTGGTAAAACCTCGTACTGAAGGAAATGACCAGGTAATAAGCCTAGACAAATGGGGCCTGAGGCAGCCTTGCAAACTTTTCCAGGGCCTCAGCAGGGCCCAGAATTATCAGGAAGATCCCTTTGTACCTATAAATGGCACATAACTAATAGAAAACTGGTTAATATAAAGGGGCTTTGTGGACGGACACAAAGGATGAGTTAACCATGACAAGGTGAACTAACAGCTTGATGAGACCTCATGACTTGGAATTTAGAGTCAATCTAGAGAGAGAAGCTGTGAAGGCCAGATAAAATGAAATAGACTGAGTATTCCTAGTTTGGAAGAAATGGGGCTTGAAGCAGAAATTTAGTTGCAATACAGAAAATTGAAGGAATGTTCTATTTTTTGCAGTTCTTAATTTGTGGTCTAAGATTCATTCTGCTAGTTTGAGTTTTATCTGTTATTCATCCACTTTGTTCCCTAGTAGACAATGATCACAGTAGAGCGTGGCCAGGGAAAAGGCTGCTTTTACATGGTGAGGATCAACATACTGCTTTTTTAACAATCTTTTTTACTTATTTGAAGGAGTTACTTTTCCAAAATGTCACTGCCTTTGGCAATACAGTTTTAGAGCTCTTGCCATGTCCAGCAGCTAAGCAGCAACTTAACTGAGTCCTTGATGAATTGCACCTAAGCGAGAACATTATGGGCCCCGTTGGCCAGCACTGTGTTATAACTTACTTAATGAACCCTTTGGAGTAATAGTCTACCGATTTTATCTTTTAATAATTTTGTTTATTTTTATTACTCGTTTTCCTCTTGTAGCCCATCCTAAACTTCTTTTGTTCTCTTTCTTTTACTTTTTTTCTTTTCTTTTTTTTTTCCTAACCCATATTTTGTAATGACACAGATAACTTTAGGGATAAAAGCTATGAAGTCCAAATTAAATGATCAGATTTAACACTGCTTAAAAAATCGTCCTTCATATTCCATGGCAAAGACATTTCCATATTAATAGCATTCCTTCATTTGAAATATAAAAATTTATTTAACTGACATTTAAGTTGCTTCCAAGATTTTGCCAATAGAGAATGAATAATGATGTAGTGGATATCTATTTCTCTTTTATCTATGTATCTGTTTTAATGTATGTCACTGCTTATTTACTGGGTAGGTAAAGGCAATTAAAAATCTTGTGTAATAAGCACTGTTAAGTTGCTTACTATTCTTGAGAATGTCTTGGTAATGGGGGTAGAGGTACTCTTTAGTACTGAAACCTCTTCTAGGCTTAAAGAAATAGAAGTGCATAGTTGAGGCAGGCTGTAAAGATGTTCCTGTTAGGACGTCCTATGAAGTATAGCCTGGGCACTGGGAAGAAAAACCTGAAACTCTCGGGCTAATTCTATAGTTAGATACACAATCAGAATCACACGGTAATACACATATCAGGAGAAAAGAACATCCCCATATATACAAGCAAGCACTTTCAAGATACAAGAATCATGAAAACACTACTGGAAGATAATGAATTGGGAACAAGATCTGCAGGGTACGAATGGAAAAATTCAGATGAGAGGTGGTCCATTGTTTGCCATGAGAAAAATCCCATCTCCTGCTGCCCCTTAAAATCTGAGGCAATGGATCTCAAACCTTAATATATATCATATTCACCTGGATGTGGTGGTCTGGGTGAGGGGGTTACTTACAGGACTCCCTCCTGAGATTCTGATTTAGTATAGCTGAATTGGGATCTGTGTGATCCTGGGGGAGATGGTCCTTTAGGGGCATTCATTTCGAATAGACTGATCCCTGTAATCCCTCCACAGACACTCAAGAGTTCAGTCCAGATCCTTTCAAATATATGTTTGAGGGGCTTTGAACTGTCACTGATGGCTCGGGTGTGAAGAGGTGAATAAGGCATCTACATCTTTCCTCCTAAGGAATTTATCCCAGTGGCAGCTGTTATCCTACCTACTTTTAAAACCTCATCTGACCGTGAGCAGTTGCTGTGTCCTGAGTCTGAGAGCTCAGTTTTTGCTCATCATTTTGCTTCTCTTTCTATGCCCCCTCATCCCCCTCCCTCCTTTGTACCCTCAGCAAGGACATTCATTAAATGACACTCTGTAGCCGAGCCGATAAAACCCGATTTCTCAGAGCTGAAAGCTGCCTCCCTTCTCTGAGAACATGTTCTGAGACACTGTACACAGACAAGCAGCATTAGCATCTGATCTGCTTTATCCTGCAGCAGCAGAGCCCTGGTGCTCTAAGGCGGAAAGCTACTCGGCAGTGCAACACAGGAAGATAGGGAGCTTCTCCGTGCTCAGCTTATTCCCGGATCCATGCGTAAGCTTTGTTTCTGGTAGTGTTGTCTGTGACAAACGCCTCCCTAGAAGCAGACAGTAGGGCTTTACTGATGCCCAGCTCACATCCTTAAGATTTTGATGAACACGTACCTTTTAGGTATCTGCTGAAAGAAAAGCTTTTTGCAACAGAGCTAGCAATGGAATCCACTGCCAGTTTCAAACTTTCGTGGAAAGTGCTGAAATATATGTGTAATATTATGCAGATTTGGTATTTTCTCATGTCATGGTTCTTTGACAAGCCACAAGAAGGAAAAGGGAAAGTAACTGTTTCTTCTGCTTGTGAAGTGAAGTGAATGATGAGACTCTTAGGTTAGCTAATTGCAAAACAGCCAGAGAAGCACAGAGCAGGATGAAACCCTGGCTAGAGCTCACTTGGATACAGTCATATCTCTGCCAAATGGAACAGCTGGATTTAATCTTGTCCAAGCAGGACCCTTGGAGGATGAAGTGTGCGCTACAGTAGGAGCCTTCCTTGTGAATACTGAAATGCAAAGCAATTGAAATTTGAGTCAGCAAAAGCTATTAGGAGTGTCCCCACGCTTGATCATATTGTCTGGTTACACACGCTGTCTAACCTCTGCCTACCCTTATTGTCTTCAGCTCTGTCCCTCACCAGTACTGTGGCTGCTTCCTAGTCTGAGTTGGCATGAGAGTCTTTTAGCCTGTTCTCTTTAGAAAAGAAACCGAGGCCTTGACATTAGGAAAAAAAAATGCTAACAGTGGAGAAGAGCATTAACAGAACGTACAAACAGAACTGAAACAAATTCCCAAAGATGTTCTACTAATCCCACAATTGGCATCTCTCAGACTCAAGAGAAATCAAGGTACAGACTTCCATGCCATTTCTGAGTTTTCAGTTATAGTATCAAGTTATTATCCAATGAGAAAAGTTCATGCAAATTGGGACATTTTTAAATTTTTCATTTAACAAACTGACATCTTCTAAAAATTTTCAACGGCTGCATATATAACCTCTTACAATGTTAAGACCAAAAGTCTGAGGAGGACTTTTTGAACTAGGTTCAGCACAAGGTTCCTTGCCTCTTGTCTTGCTGTGTTTGTACGTAATGGCTGATACAAAGACTCTCATCAGCCTGGGCTCTCTTAGCTTGTCAAATATCTCAACATCTTATTTCATGCCACAGTGCAGGAGTTACCTGCATTAGGACTGAGTCAGTATTCCCATCCAGAAAGGAGGCAGGTTGAAAGCATCCAGACCCCTTAGACTCTTGTTTTTCAGGCTGAGGATACAGGAGAGTGATCTCTGTCTTCAAATAAGATCCACATTATCCACCCCTGCTCCTCCCCATCCACAGAGAGGCAAATCAATGAAGTCACAGCAGTAGGGAACCTTCGGCATTTTAACACCAGAGCCTTGTATGACAAACCCCTGCATACCCCGCAGAGCAAGTCACTTCCTCACCAGCAGTCTCTACTCCCAGCAGAGTGCACCAGGACTCCTGCATCACCCCAGGTTACAGGGGGCTGATAGTCAGTCTTTGAAGTGCCGCCTGCAAAAGGCACCGTATCACAACCCTGATGCAGAAATTCAGTGTTTTTGTATATTTCCTCTGACTCATCAATAGAGCAGCATACCAAACAGAAGGATTTCATAAAATAGCTGCCTTTTGCTAACAGTGACAGTTTGTTCGACCTTGTGTCAGGCTCAATTATTTGAGTTACCCAAAATAGATGTGTACACACACACACACGCAAAACCCAGATTGTTTCATGTAAAATGATTTAAGCCTTTCCTTATCAAAACTCTTCACGTGGACACTGCAAACACCAAGTGGGCATGTGATACCAACTCACTCCTTGTCACTGTCAAGCATTGGTAGGCTGTAGAAAGGTTAGGGGTTGCAATATCAAAGGGGGGCTTTGATATTGCAACTCTCACAGGCAGCTTCTTTAGCTGCATCTTCTATAGGTAGCTAGTTACCTCTGACATAGTATAGTTCTGTTGTTTCTAGGTAAATAAAAGAGATAGAGGTTTTATTGTAGAAAGGAAACATGGATTGGTGATTGAGGATTATGGCTAACTCATCCAGTATGTAAACGTAACAAAGCTTAGTTGATTTGAGTGTTAACCACGTATATGAAAAGTATTTCCATGTTATATTCATTCAATGCACATTGGATCCCTTAATTTGTTCTCATTTAATTTTCAATGACATACATGGTTTATTTTTCTATGGTCTTCTCAGAATCCATCATGGAATCATCAGAGATCTGTTTATAGTTACTCATCTTTCTTCCAACAGGTGCTTGTGAGACACCTATAACTTACTACATTCTATTTGGAGATGTGGAGACAAATGAAAACAGGAAGACCTGAGTCCTAAAGAAGGGTTTAAATTCTAGAAGGACTTCACTTAAATGTTATATGTTTGTATTAAAAACCTGGTATCATCCTGGAATCTTGACTTTGCCACATGTTAGCTGTAGGAACATGGGGAAATTTCTTAACATACATAAACCCTCAGGATTTTTTTTTAATTACAGAGAGGGATGATAATAGTGTTCACTCAGTGAAACAGGTTACATGAAAATATTGCAAAGCATAATGTTTAGAAAGAACTTAATATATAAGGAGTGTCACAAAAGTTTGGCTGTTTTTAATAATTGCAATATTATAAATATATGCATGTAGGTATATACACAATAGTCTTATCATTTGACTTTTAAAATTACATGTATGATAGAATCATGGATATGAAAGAGTATGAATTTCTTAAAAATAGGCCACCTTCATTGTATTTAGATCTTGAAATGTTTTTTAAAGGCTTCAGAATAGGTGACTCTTAAATGTTTGTTGATTTTATATACTGCTTCATGGATTAAATCAGAATTTCTTCCAAAAGCCTGAGTAATATTTCTAAAGAATCTGGAGATTGTAAGAACTCAAAGATAGTGGTGAATTTGATGCCTTTAGACACAGGAACTGTTATTACAAGTCTACTTGTTTGTTGTTTGACCCGAGGCAAGAACCTAAAGATCAATGCCTTCATCTGGAAAATTACACTGATCCTGCTTTCCCCCAAAAGTCTTGTTTTTAAGACTGAATATAATTATATGTATGACAATGTTAATGCTGTGCAAAGTAAACATGCAAGACTTGGCTGTTCTTACTATAAATCACACAGTGTCAAGTAAATCACATACACAAATATGTCAAGGTCTTGTGCGTGCGGCTGTTCTGTAACTGAAGAGAACTTGGTGATAGAGTTGAGAGGACTAACATGCAAGAATGGAAGGTGGAGTAAGAAGAAAGTTCTTTCCTTCCTTTGAGGTTTTAAGAATAACGTGGGGACCATTTTTGGCTTGATGGGCACACTCTTAACTTGTGTCAGAAAGAGAACAGTTGCTGGCATCTGTTCATCCTCTATTTGTACTGGGAAGTATGTGAAGTTCCTTAAATGGGTTTTGCCACTTAAAACATATGGCCAGTTTAAGGTAGATACTGTTATTATACTCCTTTTAGAGATGCTTCATTCTGCTCAAAGTCTTTCAACTAATTAAGGCTGATGAGGAGGACTTGGACCTAGGTTCAATCTGACCCTAGGTTAGAAGGAGCCTGTCCTTCTAACCATTAATTATACTCTATTTACCAAAACAGTAGATATAGTCCTGATATTTGTTTTTAAGGTTTATGTCCCTTAAATCTATCCTATCTGTAATTTATGATATTCAGAAAAATAGCCAAGCTCAAAGCAGTAAAATTTCTGTTTGTTTTTGAACTTCTAAACATTTAGTTTAAGGAATAATAAACATAGCTTGAGATTTATGACCAACAGATGGTAACTGACATATTTGAACCCACAGTTCCTTATTTCTATGTATCTTGTTTGATGGATGATGACCTGGAAAAGAGAATAGTAAGGCAGTTTATTATTCGTTTTTTTGAAGAGGCAGAATACAGCTGTTTCTGCTCTCTCTCAGGGATGCACTTAACAGTAGCTTTTGATATAAATTAAAAGATCTTTTTTTTTAAAATTTTTAATGGACATGGTGAAGGAGTACAAAGAAAGAAAAAAAAAAAAGAAATGCAAAACATGCTCATACCTTTAAAAGAAGATTTTGTACAAAATAGTTTCATATGCCACTATATTTTTAATCTTCTTTATAGCAACACTTATAGTGGAAGCAGAAGAATAAAAGTTTGTGAAGTTATTGCAAACATTTTATCAGAGATGAAAAGCGTGAAAAAACTGAACATGATTTAAAAATAGAGTTTTATAAAATCTACCTAGTAACACTGATGCCAAGTGATTTTGCAAAATTTTATTCATAGCATAGACTTTGAAGGAACAATTACATTTTTAGCCCTTATTCACAAGTTAAAGTATGAATTAGGAAAGACGTATTGTGTTTGTGCCATGAGAAAGATGCTCACAATTGTTTTCAAGTGTGTTAGGAAATAGGCTTATACTCTTTTATTTGATAAACTAAGCTTATTAATATTTCTCAGAAACGTGTAAATGTTTGGCCATGTTTGACCACAGGAGCTTAGTATTGCCAATATATGAAAAACATTCAAAGTTAAGTACGATTTGAAGCAATAGTATTCCCAGCATTTTGCCTAGCTATGTTTTGTTAACTATTCCTTTCCAAAGTTTGGACAGATCCCATGGGTTTCCTGTCATGTCTGGATATCATTTAATCCAGGTAATTTTTTTTTTTAACATCACAGACCCCTCCCCTGTCATTTCTTTTTTCCTTGGCTCAGGAACTTGCTTTGATAAGATTGGTCAGTGTCTTACTTATCCCCCATCTTGAATTTCAGTCCTCACTTTAGTATTACAAATTTCAGCATTATGTGTATCTGCAGAAAACTTTTGGGAAGTTGGTTCTAGAAACAAAGAAATAAATCTGTCCTTTACTCTTAAAACACTCATAGTCTGTGGGAAAGAAAGACATTAAAACAGTGCCATTATAAAGCCACGTGATCTCAGTCACAGTGAAGGGACAAATAAAGGGAAAACAACCATGATCATAGATGTCAGCTGGCCCCAGAGTGGATTTCAGGGAAGATACCATAGAGAAGAAGTTGGAGTTGTGTTTTGAAACTGACTCAGAGGATCAGATAGAGAAACAGCATTCTGGAAAGCAGGGTTAAGATACAGACAAAAAGGAAAGATGTAGTCTGATATTTCAGAGAATGCAAGTAGGTATTATGTAAAATAAATTATAGCTAAAGTTAGTAAAGTATAAACTAAAAATAGTTATTTAGTTTAGGGACCTAATCTCTAGTGTGAACATTCCATTACCATCAGTTTCTCTTTGTGATATAGTGAACATGGCTGAATCCAGTTGTTATAGTATCAATCTGGTATGAGAGCTTTGGGAAATTCATAAAGAAAGAACCATAGCAAAGATGTTCTTAAAGGAACTTGAAAATGTATTGAGGTGATATGTATCTACTCACTCTCCTGTGCTATGTATTGTTGCCAACTCTGTGTAAGCTACCTGTTGGTAACTTAAAAAGTAATGGCACAGTTGCTCTTTTCCAGAAACTTGCTGATGTAAACAATGTGGAAAGTGCCTTAAGAAAGGGATAGAAAGCAAGGGTTTCAGAAGAAGGAGTCATTATTTCCAAGTAAAACATCAAGCAGGGCTTCCCTGGTGCCTCAGTGGTAAAGAATCCTCCCTCAATGCAGGAGACCCAGATTTCAACTCAAGATAGGGAAGATCCCATGGAGAAGGGAATGACAACCCACTCTAGTATTCTTGCTGCAGAATTCCATGGACAGAGGAGTTTGGTGGGCTACAGTTTCTGAGGTCCCAAAGAGTTGAACAGGAGCGAGCAACTAACAAAACTTCAAACAGATAGCTTCCTTTTAGCTTTAACAAATGAAACTTGACTAAGGCTTCAAAAGGTGAGTACAATGTTGATATAAAAATAAGTATAATGTTGGTAGCTTATAGGTGACAAGAACTTATGGAAACCATGGAGGTAAAAAAAAAAAAATACACAAGACTGGAAATGGTCACTTTTCATTCCAATCCCAAAGAAAGGCAATGCCAAAGAATATTCAGACTACTGCACATTTGCACTCATCTCTCACGCTAGCCAAGTGATGCTCAAAATTCTCCAAGCCAGTCTTCAACAGTATGTAAACCACGAACTTCCAGGTGTTCAAGCTGGATTTAGAAAAGGCAGAGGAACCAGAGATCAAATTGTCAACATCCACTGGATCATTGAAAAAGCAAGAGAGTTCAATAAAAACATCTACTTTTGCTTTATTGACTATGTCAAAGCCTTTGACTGCGTGGATCAAAACAAACTGTGGAAAACTCTTCAAGAGATGGGAATACCAGACCACCTGACCTGCCTCCTGAGAAATCTGTATGCATGTCAAGAAGCAATAGTAAGAATTAGACCTGGGACACAGACTGGTTCCAAATCAGGAAAAGAGTACATCAAGGCTGTATGTTATCAGTGTGCTTATTTAACTTATATGCAGAGTACATCATGCAAAATGCCAGACTGGATGAAGCACAAGCTGGAATCAAGATGGCTGGAAAAATCAATAACGTCAGATATGTAGATGACACCACCCTTATGGCAGAAAGCAAAGAAGAAGTAAAGAGCCTCTTGGTGAAAGGGAAAGAGGAGAGTGAAAAAGCTGGCTTAAAACTCAACATTCAAAAAAGAAGAACATAGCATCCAATCCCATTACTTCATGGCAAATAGATGGGAAACAATGGAAACAGTGTCAGACTTTATTTTTCTGGGCTCCAAAATCACTGCAGATGGTGACTGCAACCATGAAATTAAAAGGCGCTTATTCCTTGGAAGGAAAGCTATGATCGACATAGACAACATATTAAAAACCAGAGAGATTACTTTACCAACAAAAATCTGTCTGATCAGAGCTATGGTTTTTCCAGTAGTTATATATAGATGTGAGTTGGACTATAAAGAAAGCTGAGTACTGAAGAATTGATGCTTTTCAACTGTGGTGTTGGAGAAGACTCTTGAGAGTCCCTTGGACTGCAAGGATATCCACCCAGTCCATCCTAAAGGAAATCAGTCTTGAATATTCATTGGAAGGACTGATGCTGAAGCTGAAATTCCAATACTTTGGCCACCTGGTGTGAAGAATCAACTCATTTGAAAAGACTCTGATGCTGGGAAGGATTGAAGGTGGGAGGAGAAGGGGATGACAAAGGATGAGATTGTTGGATGGCATCACTGACTCAATGGACATGAGTTTGAGTAAACTCCAGAAGTTGGTGAGGGACAAGAAGGCCTGTCATGCTGCAGTCTATGGGGTCACAAAGAGTCAGACATGACTGAGCGACTAAACTGAAGTGAACTGATCACAAGGGTTCTTATTCCCCATGCCCTGTAAGAATGATATAGAAGAAAGAACGTTGAGTGAAGTGCACAAAGAACCTGAGTTCTGGTTCTGTTTCTCCTATTAGTTAGACATACGATCATTATAAGTCAGTTCAGTGTCAAAGCTTAGAACAAATAGAGAACTACAGAATGGTAAAGCCGAGAGATGTTTATAAAGAAGCTTATTTTATCAGATCAGATCACATATATACGTGTATATAGTTTATATAATAAACATAGTAAGCACGTTATCTATAATTGCTCTTATTATCAATATTATACAAAATTCTTTGCTAGAAGATTCTTGCTGCCTTCACTTTTCATTCACCCCTAATGGGTTAGTGCTTAACTGTCAGTGGCCAACCTTGAAACCACGTACAGATCCCTGGGGGTGGGAATCAATCGTGACAGCGGCTAATTGTGGTGCTTGAACATGGAGAATCTTAATTGAAATAAATCAATAATATCAAGGAATGGGATAAAGGCCCAAATGGAGAGGTTTAAAATGGAAAATAACAAGGGCTAAATTGCACTTTAAAACTTTCGATCTAGTCATCATCCCTTAGAGCAGAGAGTGTTTTATTAAAGAAAAGTAACCAAGCAACTATTGTACAGAAAGAAAACCATGTTTCAGGAGTTGCTGATGGTGTTGAAAGTACTTCGCTAACATTAAGCCCAATTAGTGATGGGATATGCTCTTCAGTCACTTTAGCCAAGAGGAAGTGAAAAGAAGCTATTGAGTGCTGAGAATATGAGAGGAGGGGGAGAAATCAGCTTCAAGGTCAACTGCTGGTAATGAACAAATTCAGTTTTGTTTCTCAGTTCTTTGCCTTTTATTTGCTGCCTGCCCTTTCTCTTTACCCTGAGCTCACAGTAACTTCCAGCTCTCCCAGTCACAAATCTCCAGACTGCTGCAAAATAGAAATCACTCATGAGTCTTGGTACATAGCAGACAATAGGGACAACACTAAATACAGAGAAAAAAATGGTTTGGGCAGGGTATCTCAAAAATGAACAAGCAATTTTATTCTAAATTTTGAAGATCAGCATTTACTTACTCAAGTAACTCTTGTCATTTGGGTTTCTGCTTCTAGTGTAGCATCAAGGTCAACAATCAATAAACTCATTAGGGCTTACAAGTGTCTTTGATTAATATTCCTTGTCCAATTCCCTGAGAAATGTACTATATCTTCTAGCTTAATGAAGACAAGGCTGAGTTATTTAGGTGTGTGTTACTGAGGCTTATTTGCATATAATTAACTAGATTCTTTGTGTTTATAGCAAGCAGTAAAAAACTTTATAACAATAGATGTTCTTCTCACCAAGTTGTATATAGTTAAACAAATTCTTTTGGTCTATGAGAAACTCTTCAATTAAAAGGGCTTATTTTACTATAAGTTAAAATCAGACATACCCTTGTAAAAATTGGCTGGAGTCTTTCTTGAGAGCAAATTTCATATTTTTTCCTTTTAAAATGAATAAAGTTTTTAAAAGTAGTTTTAGGTCCACAGTAAAACTGAGAAAAAATTATAAAATTGTCGTATACCTTCTGTTCCCGCACAGCATAATTTCCATTACTGTCAACATTCCACATCAAATTTTTGTTATACACTTGCTATAAGCTGTGATTCTACATTGATATTTATTGTCAACCTAAGTAGTTTAAATTGGAGTTCACTCACAGTGGTGTACATTGTGTGCACGTGTATGTGGGTGTTCAGTTGCTTCAGTCATTTCTGACTCTGTGCAGCCCCATGGACTGTAGTCCGCCAGTTTCCTCTGCCCATGGGATTCTCCTGGCAAGAATACTGGAGTGGATTGCCATGCCCTCCTCCAGGGGATCTTCTCAACCTAGGGATCAAACCCATATCTCTATGTCTCCTACACTGGCAGGCAGGTTCTTATCACTAGAGGTTGGACAAATGTATAATGTCATACATCCACCATGGTAGAGCATATAGAATAGTTTAACTGCCCTAAACTATATTTTGCTCTGAGGGAATGATGCTGAGCCTGAGACTCCAGTACTTTGGCCACCTCACGCGAAGAGTTGACTCATTGGAAAAGACTCTGATGCTGGGAGGGATTGGGGGCAGGAGGAGAAGGGGACAACNCAGTCTATGGGGTCACAAAGAGTCAGACATGACTGAGCGACTAAACTGAAGTGAACTGATCACAAGGGTTCTTATTCCCCATGCCCTGTAAGAATGATATAGAAGAAAGAACGTTGAGTGAAGTGCACAAAGAACCTGAGTTCTGGTTCTGTTTCTCCTATTAGTTAGACATACGATCATTATAAGTCAGTTCAGTGTCAAAGCTTAGAACAAATAGAGAACTACAGAATGGTAAAGCCGAGAGATGTTTATAAAGAAGCTTATTTTATCAGATCAGATCACATATATACGTGTATATAGTTTATATAATAAACATAGTAAGCACGTTATCTATAATTGCTCTTATTATCAATATTATACAAAATTCTTTGCTAGAAGATTCTTGCTGCCTTCACTTTTCATTCACCCCTAATGGGTTAGTGCTTAACTGTCAGTGGCCAACCTTGAAACCACGTACAGATCCCTGGGGGTGGGAATCAATCGTGACAGCGGCTAATTGTGGTGCTTGAACATGGAGAATCTTAATTGAAATAAATCAATAATATCAAGGAATGGGATAAAGGCCCAAATGGAGAGGTTTAAAATGGAAAATAACAAGGGCTAAATTGCACTTTAAAACTTTCGATCTAGTCATCATCCCTTAGAGCAGAGAGTGTTTTATTAAAGAAAAGTAACCAAGCAACTATTGTACAGAAAGAAAACCATGTTTCAGGAGTTGCTGATGGTGTTGAAAGTACTTCGCTAACATTAAGCCCAATTAGTGATGGGATATGCTCTTCAGTCACTTTAGCCAAGAGGAAGTGAAAAGAAGCTATTGAGTGCTGAGAATATGAGAGGAGGGGGAGAAATCAGCTTCAAGGTCAACTGCTGGTAATGAACAAATTCAGTTTTGTTTCTCAGTTCTTTGCCTTTTATTTGCTGCCTGCCCTTTCTCTTTACCCTGAGCTCACAGTAACTTCCAGCTCTCCCAGTCACAAATCTCCAGACTGCTGCAAAATAGAAATCACTCATGAGTCTTGGTACATAGCAGACAATAGGGACAACACTAAATACAGAGAAAAAAATGGTTTGGGCAGGGTATCTCAAAAATGAACAAGCAATTTTATTCTAAATTTTGAAGATCAGCATTTACTTACTCAAGTAACTCTTGTCATTTGGGTTTCTGCTTCTAGTGTAGCATCAAGGTCAACAATCAATAAACTCATTAGGGCTTACAAGTGTCTTTGATTAATATTCCTTGTCCAATTCCCTGAGAAATGTACTATATCTTCTAGCTTAATGAAGACAAGGCTGAGTTATTTAGGTGTGTGTTACTGAGGCTTATTTGCATATAATTAACTAGATTCTTTGTGTTTATAGCAAGCAGTAAAAAACTTTATAACAATAGATGTTCTTCTCACCAAGTTGTATATAGTTAAACAAATTCTTTTGGTCTATGAGAAACTCTTCAATTAAAAGGGCTTATTTTACTATAAGTTAAAATCAGACATACCCTTGTAAAAATTGGCTGGAGTCTTTCTTGAGAGCAAATTTCATATTTTTTCCTTTTAAAATGAATAAAGTTTTTAAAAGTAGTTTTAGGTCCACAGTAAAACTGAGAAAAAATTATAAAATTGTCGTATACCTTCTGTTCCCGCACAGCATAATTTCCATTACTGTCAACATTCCACATCAAATTTTTGTTATACACTTGCTATAAGCTGTGATTCTACATTGATATTTATTGTCAACCTAAGTAGTTTAAATTGGAGTTCACTCACAGTGGTGTACATTGTGTGCACGTGTATGTGGGTGTTCAGTTGCTTCAGTCATTTCTGACTCTGTGCAGCCCCATGGACTGTAGTCCGCCAGTTTCCTCTGCCCATGGGATTCTCCTGGCAAGAATACTGGAGTGGATTGCCATGCCCTCCTCCAGGGGATCTTCTCAACCTAGGGATCAAACCCATATCTCTATGTCTCCTACACTGGCAGGCAGGTTCTTATCACTAGAGGTTGGACAAATGTATAATGTCATACATCCACCATGGTAGAGCATATAGAATAGTTTAACTGCCCTAAACTATATTTTGCTCTGAGGGAATGATGCTGAGCCTGAGACTCCAGTACTTTGGCCACCTCACGCGAAGAGTTGACTCATTGGAAAAGACTCTGATGCTGGGAGGGATTGGGGGCAGGAGGAGAAGGGGACAACAGAGGATGAAATGGCTGGATGGCATCACTGACTCGATGGACATGCATCTGAGTGAACTCCAGGAGTTGGTGATGAACAGGGAGGCCTGGTGTGCTGTGATTCATGGGGTTGCAAAGAGTCGGACATGACTGAGTGACTGAACTGAACTGATTCATCCCTCTCTCTCCCCTAACTCTCAGCAGTCACTAATTATTTTATTGTATCCACAGTCTTATAGTTTCTAATATGTCACATAATTGTAATCCTACAATAATTTTCAGATTGACTTCTTCCACTTAGTAATAAGCATTTAAGTTTTCTTTATTCTTTTCAAGGCTTTTAGCACTAAATATTCAATTGTCTGGATGTCCACTCATTTATTTATCCTGTTTTGGATCCATTTTCATGCATTGGAGAAGGAAATGGCACCCACTCCAGTGTTCTTGCCTAGAGAATCCCAAGGACAGAGGAGCCTAGTGGGCTGCCATCTATGGGTTGCACAGAGTTGTACATGACTGAAGTGACTTAGCAGCAGTAGCAGCAGTAGTAGGGATCCATTTATTATCCATGTATTTAAAGTTTGGTTGCTTCCATAATTTTGAACAGTTATGAACAGAACTGCTATAAATTTCTGTATCATATTATGAGTATGTTTAATTTTCTAAGCAAGAGCCAAACTCTTTCCAAAGGGCTATCCTATTTTTATTTCCACAAGCAATGAATGAGGGTTCCCATTGCTCTACATCCTTGCCAGTATTTAAGGTGGTCAGTGTTTTACATTTTAGCATTTTAATACGTTGTGTGGGGTAGTGTATCTTGTTATTTTAATTTGCAATTCTCTAATGATACATGATAATGAATTTATTTCTATATGCTTATTTGCTATCTATATATCTTCTTCGATGAGGTATCTGATCAGGTCTATTGTTCATTTTTAAAAAGTATGTATTTTTTTTATTTTTGAGTTATAGGAATTCTTTGTTAACTTTGGATAATAATTCTTGATCAGTTCTATCTTTGCCAATAATTTTCACCTAACCTGTGATTTCTCTTAGTCTCTTAGCATTGTCTTTCACAGAGCAGAAGTTTTTAATTTCAGTCAAGTAAAGCTAATCAAATTTTCTTTCATATCTTATGCCTTTGCTGGTATATACAGTCATTGTCGTACACAGGTCATGTAGGTTTACTCCTATGTTGTCTTCTAGGAGTTGTGTAGTTTTGTGTTTTTTATTTAGGTCTGTGATCCATTTTTAGTTAAGAGCATAAGATAAGAGTCAAATTTCACTTTGCTTGCAGACATATGTTCAGTTGTTCCTATTGTGTTACCTTTGTTCCTTTGTTAAAGATCAGTTGACTGTACATACATGGGGGTATTTCTGGGATCTCTAGTCTGTTACGTTGATGTATGTGTCTATTCTTCCACTAATACTGCACTGTCTTGAATACTGTAACTTTATAATACATCTTGAAGTTGAACAGTGTCAGTCCTTGGATTTTGTCCTTCTTCAATATTGAGGTAGCTATTCTAGACCCTTGGTCTATGTGAGCTTGCTTAAAATGCAGTCCATTTATGCGTGTGGCTATGCTGTTTCTCTGTTGCTGTACAGGCTTTTCTGTAGTTGTGACAAACAGGGGCTTCTAGCTACTTGCCATGCTTCTCTTCGTGGTGGCTTCTCTTATTGTGGAACATAGGCTCTAGAGCATTCAGGCTTTAGCAGTTGCAGCACTTGGGCTCAGTGGCTGTGGCTCCTGGGCTCTGCAGCACAGGTTCAGCTCTCCCAAGGCCTATGGAATCATCCCGAACCAGGGGTTGACTCTTGTCTACTGCATCGGCAGGTGGATTCCTCACCACTGAACGACTAGGGAAGCCCCTCTGTGTGAACTTTGGATTCTGTGTTTGTTTGTTTTGATTTGTGCAAAATCACTTGGGGATGCATTGAATCTATAGATTAAGCTGGGAAGGAATGGAAATTCTTGGAGTGTTGATGCTATAGCCAAGAATTGTGTGCTTTCCTGGAACACAGAGTGCTTTTTAACTTCAAGTGTTATCTCAAAAATAAGTTTGAATATTGCATAATCTAACTTTGTTTTACTACAAAATGAAATTTTTCAATTCCTGGGTAGAATGGATGCTGCCAAAGGTGTGGTCTATTTGTTCTGTACTTCTGGGGATCTCTAGTCACCTGAAAAGTACCAAGGAGGGGTCTGTGTTTTCTCATTTAAAAAGCACAGAGTAAGATATCATTGTTACAAATTTATATCATAGAACTCTGGGCTCATATTATAAACCATAGTGTTCACTTAAAAAAGATGAACATTTATCACCCTGCTAAGCAAACATATCACGTGACTATTTTACCAAATAATATCATATGTAATTTAAAAAAACGACAAAAGTTGACAAAAACCTTTTATAAAATCTGCCTAAGCCAAACAATGTTTCGTAACAGCTTTTAGTTCTTAATTTCTTTTGAGAATGTGATGAAGGCTATGAACCCTCTCCTGAGAAATAATGGTTATGAGCAGATATACTAGAAATTTTTCATTCAATTTTCATATATCCTCTGTGGGTTTGGACTCCAGACTGAGAACTCCTACTATGTCGATTATTAAATGAATTAATCATAATGATAGCATACATGAGACATTCTGAAGTGAAAGTGTGACGTTTGGCCTCTATCTCTTTTCTACTCTTTCTCTTTGAGAGAAAATATAGGTATTGTTGTCTAAATAGGATGGGTTTTATTTCTTAATATAAGCATGTGGTAAAAACTACTAGTGGTACAAAAGATTTTACAGTGAAAATGTTCTGTCCCTCAGAGGTTGCAACTATGGTCACTTCCTATTGTATCTGCCAGGAGATGCACTATACATACATAAACATATGTTTCATACATATGTAATATATACATATAGTATACACACATTGCTAAAATATATCTTCCTTTTTTTTCTCCCACTAGCAGTATATCACAGATACACTCAGTGATTTTTAATATTGCAGATTATTCCATTCATGTAGCATTGTTTATTATATTAATATCTCTAATTGATATAGTTAAGGTACTATAACTGTACATCAAGGCCATCTCCTATGGACGTGCATTTAGGTTGTCTATGATCCTTTGCTACTTAAACCAATGAAGCAATAAGCATCCTTGTACATATGCATTTGTTCACATGGGAGTTACTCAATTTTAAACGTTAATGAATGACAAATCTTTTCTCAGACTCACCACATTTGGCACAGCACGTTTAGTCATAAGAATGCTATGGGGAAATTATTTCATTATATTCATGCCACCTCAGGGTACCAATCACCCTTTCTATTCTTGCTTCTCTGTCTTTCATTGACGCTTGATTCTGTAAGGGAGCAGAAGTGAAGCTGATTATGTTTCACTATCTAGGTTGTCTGAATTACAGAAGGACAGAAAAGCTCTCAGTGCTCTGTCCCACCCTCACGGCACGTCCTTCCCTCCTGTATTATGAGACTATTCTATTCTGGAGGGGGTCAAGCATTTAAGACACTTTCGATCTTAAGCCGTAATGCATATCTGTATCAGGGCTCCTTTGTTACTCCTGGAGGCTTGCCTGACACTTGTGCACATGACAGATAAAAGCTAGTTGTTGTTCGAATTGATATCCTTTTCCTCAGATATGCTGGTTTCCTATTTGATTTTACCCTCTGGCCAGCTTCCTTAACTTGCACATGGGCATTAGTTTGCTTCTGGTGCTTGACCCACTCCTTTATATGCCCCAACTGGCGCTTCCAGGCTTCAGATTGTTCAAAAAACTTCTGATTCACAGTACTTCTAGATGTTTTTCCGAGTCCAACTGGTCTGTATTCTTTGGATGAGCTTTATTCCTGTACTGATTCTTGTACTGTTTTCTGTATTCACAACTGAATTTAGGTATCAGGAGAGAAGTTACAATGGGAAAATAAGAAGCAGAATGGGGAGAAATCACCCAGGCTCAGAGGTCAGAGTAGAACAGAAGTTAGGTAAGGCAGACTCAGAGTCATGAGAAATAGTGGGTGAGAATGCAGTCAGTTAGATTACTTACTACAAAGAAGACCCAAAAACCAGACTCAGGCAAAGTGAGAGAGCTAACAGTCAGGCAGTTGACATGGACTAAGAGGGCTATGGATGTTGGAGTGGAAGATAAGAGATGAAAAGAGATGAGGAACCAGTGCCTTATCACTCACTCAATACGTATGTGATGTTCCTTCTATGTACTGGCAACTCAGCTAGGCATTGGAGATACAAAATCAGAGCAATATATGTATTTATAAAAGTCTAAGAAATAGAAAGTATAGCAAGACATTTATACTAGTCATATTATTCTTTATTAAATCGCAAACTTATTAAAGTCACAGTTTTTCTCAAGCATGAAAGGATTGAGGAAATATAGAATCCAGGATCCTTAAAAAAACACAACACAACTACTTGAAGACCAAATCTGGACAACAACAATAAATAAAAAATAAATTAACTAATAATAGATTATCTTTGCTAAAATGCCAATGTTGAACATTTGAATACAGAATTAAGAATAAATAACCATTGTATCTACAGTCACATGGTGATGTTAACTTACAAAATGTAGAAAACAAATAAAATAAATAAAAGAAAAATACTGTTTCAAAAAAAATAAATTATGAGGAAAAAAATACAAAAATCCCTTTTCTCATGGAACTTTTCTGGAACAATGTTTCTTTAATTAAAGGAAAGATAGGATTAAGTCTTTTTGCATGAATAACCTGATGTTTGTATATAGAAAAAAATTACAATTCTTGGATTGTATAGGGAAATATTTCTTAAAATATTATTGGAGTAAAATAATTCTTTAGAAGAATTGTTTAAATTCTGTGTTCAAACACATTTAATACATATATGTAGGTCAGGAAGCAACAGTTAGAACTGGACATGGAACAACAGACTGGTTCCTAATAGGAAAAGGAGTACATCAAGGCTGTATATTGTCACCCTGCTTATTTAACTTATATGCAGAGTACATCATGAGAAACGCTGGGCTGGAAGAAGCACACACTGGAATCAAGATTGCNCTCCAGGAGTTGGTGATAGACAGGGAGGCCTGGCATGCTGCAGTTCATGGGGTTGCAAAGAGTCGGACACGGCTGAGCGACTGAACTGAACTGAACTGAGCAAACATTAGATTTTTCAAAACTGTAATTCTTCATACCATTTATAAATTAGAGGGTCATGCGAATGTACAGAGAAGTCATACTTTAGAGTGTTTTCCAAACCTACATATTAATTGAACTCTTCTTTAATTATCTTCTGGAACTATAACTTATAGCTCATTTTGATAAATGTTAATGTAAGGAAAGTGAGGAGGCTAAAAGAGATAAGCCTTGTCCCCTGATGCCTGCTGTGATTCCATTGGCTCCCCATGCTGCTCCAGTGCCAGCACTTCTCAGAATGGTAGCAACTGTGTGTTGGAACATCTTCAGCAGCTCATCTTCCCTCCCTTCACCTGGCATGAAAGTCACTGGGTCACGTGAAGAAAGTCTGTGGAATTGTTTTCTGTAGCATATGGAGAAGTTAGATGCTACTAGAAAAGATGACAGGTGCCTTCCTTCTAGCTGAAGTGGCTGTTGATTTTGAATATGAAGACAGCATTACCATCTGTCCATAAAATCAGCTGTCACACCAAATGTGAAAATGTGTGAAGTGACTATCCCAGATTGCCATTCTGTTTTGACAGGTGAAGTAGTGGAACATTTTTTCTCTAAATCTGCATTATAAAATCCTCTTTCTAATGTAAGTCAATCCCATCTCATTGCTTCCAAGTAAAATCCCTTTAATCTATATCTAATATGTATCCCCAACGTAGAGTCTTAATTTTTAGGGAATCTCATAATTGTTTATGCATGTTCATCACATATCTATTTCTTTAGAATAATTTAATATAGGGGGTAAAATGCATATTACCCCCTATATTAAATGTAAAATGTGTTTCCCTGATGGCTCTGTGGTAAAGAATTCACCTGCAATGCGAGAGACCTGGGTTGGATCTCTGGGTTGCGAAGATCCCCTGGAGAAGGGGATGGCAATGCTTACTACAATATTTTTGCCTGGAAAATCCCAGGGACGGAGGAGCCTGGCAGGCTACAGTCCATGGGGTTGCAAAGAGTCAGACATGAGTGACTTTCACTTTCAAAATGTATATATGTAAATGAAATATTAGTTATTTTAATTGCACTTGTTAGCTTATTGAAGACAAGAGAATAACATATTTTGAAAATTATACTATTTTTTACTTTTGTAAAAAAAAATCTTATAACTTAGTTTAGTATATTTTTTCATTAGTTTCATAATTCCAAAAAGAGTTCATCACATAATGACTCTGATATATAAAAAAAGAGCACTTGGTCTTTATACTCAAGGTCATCAGAACAGAGTCTGAATTATGTCTGATATTTAAAAGAAAGAGAGGATGCCGTTATTGCTAGTTTGAGGTATAAATGTTGTTTCAGAAATCATGAGCAAGTAAGAATGGTTTTTTTTAGAGCACACTAAGTTGGTATACTTCTCAAGTTAGTAAATCTTGATGGAACATGGTTAACCTCATTGTTCAATAGATTGAAAGTAAAATGAGGTGTTACTTAGCCTTGGTATCTGTGCAATTCAACTGAGTATGCTGTGAGTCCATATCCAGTCTGACACTGGAGTTCACACATACTAATTAATGTATAATTCATAGGAAATGGAGGCTCAGAGGGTAAATATCCTAATCTTCAGAAAAATTTTCTACTTAGGATGACAAGAAGCAGAAACATGGGAAAATCACTTGTCTGTAAAGATAAACATCATGGTGAATGAAGATCAGAATGTGTGCAAAAGTAATTAACTGGAATAAACAGAACCCTTCTTCAACATCCTTTCCTTCTTGGAGATATTAAGGCAAAAGGCAAACGGAGTCCACACAAACATAAATAACAGGAGATACCTGACATACCTTTTGGAATGCAGTTGAGCAGGATTATCCCAGGTTAAAATCTTAGTTCCAGTATCATTTTCTAGAATGATACTAGAATTTTCTAGAATGATACTGTGACCTTAGACAAGTTTCAGAATCATCATTTATAAAGATGTGCTTGCAATGAGGTACCATCTCCTGCCAGTTTGAATGGCTGCTATCCAAAAGTCTACAAACAATAAATGCTGGAGAGTGTATGGAGAAAAAGGAACTCTCTTACACTGTTGGTGGGAATGCAAACTAGTACAGCCACTATGGAGAACAATGTGGAGATTCCTTAAAAAACTGGAAATAGAACTGCCACATGACCCAGCAATCCCACTGTTGGGCATATACATTGAGAAAACCAGAACTGAAAGAGACATGTGTACCCCAGTGTTCATCCTAGCACTGTTTATAATAGCCAGGACATGGAAGCAACCTCGTTGTCCATCAGCAGACAAATGGATAAGAAAGCTGTGGTACATATACACAATGGAGTGTTACTCACCCATTAAAAAGAATTCATTTGAATCAGTTCTAATGAGGTGGATGAAACTGGAGCCTATTATACAAAGTGAAGTAACCCAGAAAGAAAAACACCAATACAGTGTACTAACACATATATATGGAATTTAGAAAGATGGTAATGATAACCCTATATACAAGATAAAAAAAGAGACACAGATGTATAGAACAGTCTGTTGGACTCTATGGGAGAAGATGAGGGTGGGATGATTTGAGAGAATAGCATTGAAACATGTTTATTATCATATATGAACTAGATCGCCAGTCCAGGTTCGATGCATGCAACAGGGTACTCAGGGCTGGTGCACTGGGATGACCCAGAGGGATGGGATGGGGAGGGAGGTGGGAGGGTGGTTCAGGATGGGCAATACATGTACACCCATGGCTGATTCATGTCAGTGTATGGCAAAACCACTACAATATTGTAAATTAATTAGCCTCCAATTAAAAAAAATAAAAAAAATAAATTAAAAAAAGATATGTTTGTTGGCAGAAGGCATATATAATGTATAAATGAGAATATATAAAACAAGTTGGGCGTAGTGATTTAATGATTCCCCAGTAATAATAAATGATTTATTCTCTAAACCTCACATCACATTTGTATTTCAAGCACATTCCTGTTCTACACCTCTGATTTTCTTCTTGGTTGTCAGAATCTCACTTGTGTATTCAGCTGTTTGCACATGCTGTGCCTTATGGCCTGTAAATATAAATACAGTTATGCCTGTGTGCACCCTGAGTCACTTCAGTCATGTCTGACTCTGTGGGACCCCATGCACTGTAGCCTGCCAGGCTTCTTTGTTCATGGGATTCTCCAGGAAAGAGTTGGAGAAGGCGATGGCACCACACTCCAGTACTCTTGCCTGGAAAATCCCATGGACAGAGGAGCCTGGTGGGCTGCAGTCCTTGAGGTCAGTAAGAGTCGGACACGATTGAGCGACTGACTTCCCTTTCACTTTTCACTTTCATACATTTGAGAAGGAAATGGCAACCCACTCCAGTGTTCTTGCCTGGAGAATCCCAGGGACGGGAGAGCCTGGTGGGCTGCCATCTATTAGGTCACATAGAGTTGGACAGGACTGAAATGACTTGGCAGCAGCAGCAGCCAGGAAAGAGTACTGGAGTGGGTTTCCATGTCCTCCTCCAGGGAATCTTCCTGACCCAAGGATCAAATCCACAACCAACATCTCATGTCTTCTGCATTGGCAGGTGGATTCTTTACCACAAGCACCACCTTGAGGCCCCTAAATACAAGCAGGTGTGTGTGTGTGTGTGTGTGTGTGTGTGTGTGTGTGTATGTGTGTATACATACAATACATACATACATATAATATATATATATATATTACTGGTTAGTGTTGTTTGGAAATGCATAGCAATATGAATCCTTTTCTTTACATTTGCAGTGGCACTCTATTAGAGTATAAATTTATAGAAATAACAGGACCACATGCATCACATTTAATGATTAAAGGCTAAAAAGGAGAATAATATCTTAGAAAAATTTTAAATCAGTCATGCCCATGTTATTCTATCATAGTGACTCCTTTTTGCTGTCTGCTTGGTGACTATAATGTGCACCCCTGAATTTAATCTCTACCTTCTTTTTCCAGTTGCCTTTCCCTATGGACACACATGCCAGCCTGACCTAACCCAGGGAGCACAGATTGGGTTGAACTGCCACTCTCCCCAGGTTTCAAAATAGCATCATTAGTGCAGAAATGTCTATAGCTTTTGAAAATAATGTAAAAGCCTTTCGTATTTATTTCTCATTCTATCCTCCTATCTTTTCTTACAAATATGATGGCTTTTACTTTCTTCAACAAATGAGGATACAGGAGCTAGACAGAGAGCTAACTTCCTTTGAACACCAAGCATTGAAAAACAGGGTGGATATGAAAGCTCCTGATTTGCAGTTATACCTCTCACCACCCCATCTTCCCTTGTGAAACCCAAAGTTCAATTCAAAATTTGAATGGAAGTCTAAATAGAAGGCTCTGGAGTGGGAGAACAGGATAAATTCTTCCATCTCTGCTTATTTGTGTTTACTGACTTGAAACATATAATTGAGTTGGTTGACAGACCAGTTGAAATATGGTTAGATTTTCTCCCTGGCAGAATCCCATCTTTGAGACTCATTTGTTGAGAGCAATAATCCTTTTCCGTCCCATCAGGTGGGCTATTCAAAGGTGAAGGTCATTTTACTTAATTTTTTTTTTTTTTTTTGCCGAAATCTCAACTGGAAGAATGAGTTAGGAAAGCATGCTCAATTTTGATTTCACATCGAATTGCAAACTGTGTTCATTCATTTTATAAATTTTAGTAGTAAAAGGAAAACTTAATTATTATCTAATTCAAAGTATTAGTTGCTCAGTCAAATCCAACTTTTTGTGATCCCATGGACTGTAGCCTGCCAGGCTCCTCTGTCCATAGTATTGTCCAGGGAAGGATACTCAAATGGGTTGCCATTTCCTTCTCCAGAGGATCTTCCCAACTGAGGGATCAAACCTGGGTCTCCCGTATTGTGGGCAGACTCTATTGTCTGAGCCATTGACGTGAAAGTGAAAGTGCTAGTCACTCGGTCACGTCCACCTCTTTGTGACCTCATGGATTGTAGCCCACCAGGCTCCTCTGTCCACGGGATTCTGCAGGCAAGAGCACTGGAGTGGATGGCCATTTCCTTCTCCAGGGTGTCTTCCTAACCGAGAGATCAAACCCAGATTTCCTGCATTGCAGGCAGATTCTTTATCATCTGAGCCACCAGGGAAGCTTTTCTGAGCCATTAAAACCCCCTTATTTCACAGAGGGAACTTGATCCAGAATGTCAGTCAAGCAACCAAAAAAGTCAATAGCTGATGGTGTTTTTTTTTTTACTAGAATCTACACAGTTTGACTCGTAACCTTAGGATCAATATTCTTTTTTCCTTTAACTATGTTTTACTGTCAACTTAACCCAAAGGATATTTTTAAAACATATATATCATTATAAACTTCCTCATAATTTATAATCTTTAATATCATATTTTGATGACATGCTAAGTTCCATGAACTGTACGTTTCCTTTTTATGCTGCACTACTCTTTCTTTTTTGAATATAGTTAAATTAAAATGTGTGTTTCAAGTGTAGAGCAAAAGTGATTCAGTTTTTTATATAGGGGTGTGTGTGTGTGTTTGTGTGTGTGTGTATTCCTTTTAGGATTCTTTTCCATTATATGTTGTTACCAAATATCGAACATAGGTCTGTGTAGGTCCTTGTTATTTATCTATTTTATATATTGCAATGTGTATAAATTAATCCCAAACTCCTAATTCATTCCCCTTCCCTGTTGTCTCTCTTAGTAGCCATAAGTTTGTTTTCTATGTCTGTGAGTCTGTTTTGTAAATAAATAAGTTCATTTGTATCATTTTTTTATGTTCTACATATGAAGGATATCATACGATATTTGTCTTTAATTTCCTTCTCTTCATATGATAATCTCTCAGTTCAGTTCAATTGCTCTGTCATGTCTGACTCTGAGACTCCATAGACTGCAGCGCACCAACTTCTATGCCTTTCACCATCCCCCAGAGCTTTCTCAAACCCATGTCCATTGAGTTGGTGATGCCATCCAACCATCTCATCCTCTGTCATCCCCCTCTCCACCTACCATCAGTCTTTCCCAGCATCAATGTCTTTTCCAATAAGTTTACTCTCTGCTTCAGGTGGCCAAAGTATTGGAGCTTCAGCATCAGATTTTCCAGTGAATATTCAGAGTTGATTTCCTTTAGGACTGAGTGGTTTAATCTCCTTGCAGTCCAAGGGACTCTCAAGAGTCTTCTCCAGCAACACAGCTCAAAAGGATCAATTCTTCGGTGCTCAGCCTACTTTATGGTTCAACTCTCACATCCATATGTGACTACTGGAAAAACCATAGCTTTGACTAGACGGGCATTTGTCAGCAAAGTATTGTCTCTGCTTTTCAATATACTGTCTAGGTTTGTCATAGCTCTTCTTTCATGGAGCAAACTATGTCCATCTGTGTTGCTGGAATTGGCATTCTTTCTTTCTTTTTTTTTTTAATGGCTGAACAATATTCTATTTGTTCTGATTAATATACTATTTAATGGCTTAATAATATCCTATAATTCTTCTACACAGAAGAACTATACAAAAAAGATCTTCATGACCCAGATAACCACAAAGGTGGGATCATTCCCCTAGAGTCACACATCTTGGAAAGAGAAATCAAGTGGGCCTTAGGAAGCATCACTACGAACAAAGTTAGTGGAGGTGATGGAATTCCAGTTGAGCTAATTCAAATCCTATAGGATGAGGCTGTGAAAGTGTTTCACTCAACATGCCAGCAAATTTGGAAACTCAGTGGTGGCCACGGGACTGGAAAAGGTCAGTTTTCATTCCAAACCCAAAGAAGGGCTGCTGCTACTGCTGCTAAGTTGCTTCAGTCGTGTCTGACTCTGTGCGACCCCAGAGACGGCAGCCCACCAGGCTCCCCCATCCCTGGGAGTCTCCAGGCAAGAACACTGGAGTGGGTTGCCATTTCCTTCTCTAATGTATGAAAGTGAAAAGTCAAAGCGAAGTCACTGAGTCATATCCAACTCTCAGCAACCCCATGGACTGCTGCCTACCAGGCTCCTCCATCCATGGGAGTTTCCAGGCAAGAGTACTACAGTGGGGTGCCATTGCCTTCTCCCAAAGAAGGGCAATGCCAAAGAATTTCAAACTGCCACACAACTGCACTCATCTCACACACTAGCAAAGTAATGCTTACAATTCTCCAAGGTAGGCTTCAACAGTATGTGAACTGTGAACTTCCGTATGTTCAAGTTGGATTTAGAAAAGGCAGAGAAACCAGAAATCAAATCGCCAACATCAGCTGGATCATCAAAAGGCAAGAGAATTCCAGAAAAACATCTACTTCTGCTTTATTTATTATGCCAAAGCATTTGACTGTGTAGATCGCAACAAATTTTGGAGAACTCTGAAAGAGATGGGAATACCAGACCTCCTTACCTTCCTCCTGAGAAATCTTTATATGGGTCAAGAAGCAACAGTTAGAACCAGACATGAAACAACAGACTGGCTGCAAACTGGGAAAGGAGTACATCAAGGCTATATACTGTCACCTCATTTGCTTAACTTGTATGCAGAGTACATCATGAGAAGTGCTGGGCTGAATGAAGTACAAGCTGGGATCAAGACTGCTGAGAGAAATATTAATAACTTTGGATACACAGATAACACCACCCTTATGGCAGAAAGTGAAGAAGAACTGAAGAGCCTCTTGATAAAAGTGAAAAGGAGAGCGAAAAATATGGCTTAAAATCTCAACATTCAAAAAGCGAAGATCGTGATATTTGGTCCCAATGCTTCATGGCAAACCGATGGGGAAAAAAAAATGCAAAGAGTGACAGACTTTATTTTCTTGGGCTCCAAAAATCACTGCAGATAGTGATTGCAGCCATGAAATTAAAAGACACTTACACCTTGGAAGGAAAGCTATGACCAATATAGACATATTAAAACATACATTAAAAACATATTAAAACATGTTAAAAACAACATATTAAAAAACAGAGATATTGCTTTGCTTACAAAGGTCTTGTATTCAGTGCTATGGTTTTTCCAGTAGTCATGTATGGATGTAAGTTGGACTATAAAGAGAGCTGAGTACTGAAGAACTGATGCTTTTGAACTGTGGTTTTGGAGAAGACTCTTGAGAGCCCCTTGGACTGCAAAAAGATCCAACTAGTCCATCCTAAAGGAAATCAAGACTGAATATTCATTTGAAGGACTGATTTCGAAGCTGAAACTCCCAATACTTTGACCACTTGATGCAGAGAACTGAGCCATTGGAAAAGACCCTAATGCTGGGAAAGATTGAAGGCAGGAAANGATCCAACTAGTCCATCCTAAAGGAAATCAAGACTGAATATTCATTTGAAGGACTGATTTCGAAGCTGAAACTCCCAATACTTTGACCACTTGATGCAGAGAACTGAGCCATTGGAAAAGACCCTAATGCTGGGAAAGATTGAAGGCAGGAAAACAATAAGGTGACAGCAGATGAGCGGGTTCGATGTCATCACCAACTCGATGGACACCTTGGAGTGTCAGCAAGTCTGGGAGTTGGTGATGGACAAAGAAGCCTAGCGTGCTACATTGCAAGGGGTTACAAAGAGTTGGACACAACTGAGACTAAACTGACCTAAATTCTATTGAGTGTGTGTACGTATGTATGTGTGTATATATATATATATACACATACACACCACATATCAGTTCAATTCACTTCATTTGCTCAGTCATGTCTGACTCTTTGCTACCCCTTGAATCGCAGCACGCCAGGCCTCCCTGTCNCCTACTGACCTGGGGAGTTCCTCTTTCAGTATCCTATCATTTTGCCTTTTCATACTGTTCATGAGGTTTCAAGGCAAGAATGCTGAAGTGGTTTGCCATTCCACATATACATACACCACTTATTATGTATCTATTCATCTGCTGATAGACATCTAGGTTACCTCCATGTCTTTGGTGCTGCTATGAGCATTGGGATATAGATGTCTTTTTGAATTAAAATATTTTCCAGATATATGCCAGGGGTGGCATTGCAGGGTCATATGGTAATTCCATTTTGCATTTGCTTGGAGGGTCTTTAAAAACTGAAAATAGGGAATACTCATTTTTGATCTGGTCAACTCTGAACAAAGGATATCTTTCTTAGTTAAAAAATTGCAAAATTACAAAATTGGCATGTATTAGTGTACTGATGAGACTATAATAAACTTTTGTATATTGCTAGTGGGTGATTAAATGGTTCATTGTGAAGAAGAGATTATCAGTGTCTAGGAGATAGGATGTATTTTTATATCATTAACATCAAGAAATTTTGTTCCAAGGTTTATATCCAAAAAAATAAATAAATAAAAATCCTGCATAAATTTATACAAAGACATGAACAGATTGTTCATATCAACCTTCTTTTTTTGATGGTGGCTGTCACTAGTTAGAAGCAACCTATATACCCATTCCTAGGGGAATGATTAATTAAAATATGGTATATGCACAAAATAAAATATGATGCAGAGTCAGAAGCAAAGAGATTTATTGCAATTAAGCTACATCTCACAAACATGTTAATAAGAAAAGGGGGCAAGAATAAGATTTATAGCTCCATTTATGCAAATTAAAAACACATGTTAACACCATATATTTTCCAAGGATACACATATATCTAACTAGGTACACAGAAGGGAAATTGGAAAGACATATATTAAAAACACTCATGTAAGTACCTTTCAGAAGCAGGGCAATAGCAGTAGGGATGAGAAATGAAGGGAAAATAATACAATGAAACAGAGGGCATGAATAATGTAATTTAACTCTGTGCACCTAAAGTACAGATAAAATTAAAAGATAAAAGTAAAATCGATTATGTGATATATGTACGTTTCTCTTATTTTTTGTGTTCTTTGCAAGGCTTTCTTATATAGCAAGTTCTCCAAATGCATTTAAAATAGGATTCAAATTTTATACCTTTTTTCCTACAACCACTTCTGTAGCAAAGTGTTTTCACAGTGGTATTCTGAAAAGTGGTTACTTTGCAGGGACTCATAACTTTTCTAACTTTCCTTAACTGGAGGAAAGAGGATTGAGAAGTTTGCATATTTCCTTTGTCTGTTCAGACAGTAAGATAAAATAATGTCTGTGGTTTTTAGACCAACTGAGTTGACCAGCTGCCGCCTTGTATCCGAATCAAATTCTTAAGTGTCAGGCTGACAAAGTGAATTAGTCTGTGGATATTCTTACCTGACACTGAATTGGCTTGAATTAAGGGCCAGTTCTAAGGCAGTCCCAAGGTCCTATTGCCAAAACGTATATATAAGAAAATAAATGCAAATCAAATAAGAATAATAATAAAAATACAGCTTTTCCAAGAGCAAGTATTATTTTACTAGAAACTGAGGCACGGGAAGATGTAGTGACATAATACTCCCAACCACATTGTGAATAAGAAAAAAGACAAAGTAGAACCACTGTTTTCTGATTCCCAGCCAGTACTTCTTTTACTATTGTATTTCCTCTATAAAGTGTTCAATTGCTCTTGATTCAAAATACAATAACAAAATCCACTATCAATATTCAAGATTCTTCATATGAGACATTTCATAGAGTTTGGAGGCTTATTGGAAGATACAAAGTAGCAATTTGTGTTTGCGGTAGAGACATTTAAAATGACTGAAGTTTTAATTAACGACAATTTTTTTTTCTTCCTGCAGTACAGCACAGTAAACTTTATCTGTTTGCTGTCTGAAGCTTTCTCTGTGTTTGCAAATTAGAAGTACCTGCTTTTTTTTCATTTTAATTAAAAATTGTGAGCTTGACATAATCAACTTCTTTCCCGTTTTGGTTGT
Source organism: Neotragus moschatus (assembly GCA_006410615.1). Classification (NCBI taxonomy): domain Eukaryota; kingdom Metazoa; phylum Chordata; class Mammalia; order Artiodactyla; family Bovidae; genus Neotragus; species Neotragus moschatus. The sequence goes on from SJYA01002995.1 coordinate 128,402, forward strand.
TTAATGAACATTAGTGGAACAAAATTAAAGTGCTATTTAACATTCGGCCAATTTATTAATGGTTGGGAGGGATAACTTTGTTTTCAGGGACTGGAATTGAACTTGAGTTATTGAGGGAAATTAACATTTTCCCTAGCGTTTAATGAAACCACAGTAGGCACGGGGCCTGCAAAATCAGGTCAACACACTGTTGATGTTACTGTTTATATCGAGAAGACATCTTGAAATCAGAGAAACCATCAGATGTTTAATCAGCAGTTGCTTCTACTTGATTAAAGGGATTTCTGATGAGGATAGAGTACCGTTTTCTCACAGTAGTGCTATTGTCTACTCATATGTTTTCTCTATAAGCACATGTTATTTCCAACTGTCTTTTTCTGCATTTACTGCTAACATGTTAACTGTCTTATTGATACCTGGCCCTATCCTATATTTTATATACTTTTGACTATATATTTATTATACTCAAAAGTTGTTTTTTAAGTCTATGAGAGATAATATAATAGAGTGTTTTCTGATAAGCACTAATACTTTGACGACAAGAACAAATCTCCTTAATTTGAACTGTAGACTTGCCCCTTACCAGACTTGCAGACTTAGGGCAAGTTATTATCTTCCTTGATTTTCAAGTTTGTCTCATCTGTGTCTGCCTCACAGAAGTTATCATTTAATCAGGAAATACTTTTGTGCCAGTTTTTGTAATAGTCTTGCAGTCATAAGGATGAATGTAAGGAAGGTATTTGTGCTCCCATGGAATTAACTATTTAATAGGGGAGAGAGACTTGAAATGGTAAATCATGCAGAATGATTAGTAAATTTTTACCAGATTTCATTAAATCCTTAGAAGTCTGGAAAATATGATAGTCTTCCCTAAGGAAAAGAAATATTAAACTAGGACATGAGTGATAAATAGAAGTGGGCCAAGAGCAAAGAACGGAAGAGCGTTTCAGGGAAAGGATAGGGCAGATGCAAAACTATGGAAAGAAAGGAGATTGCTTTTCATGAGCATCTGAGAGAAGTTGACAGATACGGCAGAGGGACGGTCATGCAAAACCTTGTAAGCCAAACCGAGAATGCAATATTTTTCCTAAGTGCAATAGAGCATTGAAAATTTTTAAGGAGCATGGGAAAGAAGAGTGTATTCATTTCCTATTGCTGTTGTAATAAATTATTGAAAAGTTAGTAGCTTAGAGCAACATACCTTTTTTTTTTTAAAAATCTTACAGTTTTCATGGTCAGAATCACAACATAGGTCTCACTAGCTTGAAATCAACATTAGTAGGACTGCTCTCCTTTTTGGAGGCTGTAGAGAAAAATTCATTTCCTTGGCTTTCCAACTTAGAGAGCACCATTCTTTGGCTCATGTTCAATGCCAGCAATAGCAGCTGGATTTCTTCTCACATTTCATCACCTTGACCTCCTCATCTACCTTCCTCTTCCACTTTCATGGATGTTTGTGATTATAATAGTCATACCCAGATCATGTACCATAATCTCCCTGTTTAAGGTCATCTGATTAACAGTATATCCACTTAATCCAATCTGCAACCTTAATTTCCTTTCTTCATGTGATGTAACATATTCACAGATAATTCTGGGTATTAGGATATGGACATTTTGAGGGGGTCATCATTCTGCCCACTACAGGAAAAAAGCCAAGAAAGAATGTGATTTCAGAAAAAGTCCTCCAGAGAAACTCAGGAGTTCACTTCCGAGTTATCGAAGTGAATTCACTTCAGAGTTATTCCTAAATTCACTTCAGAGTTATCCTAATGGGTCACTCTGTTTTAGAGATTTGAATTCCTAGGACACAGCTCTTAAGAAAAGAGTAAGGGAGAAGTAAATCAGGGAAAGGTACTATGTACTACTATTTCACGTAGTGCTAAGGGCATATATGCTGGTAATGAAATGACAATAGCCCATCAATTGTAACATGTGTCTTGATTTCAGCTGCAATACAATGTGAAATATGTTCCTCTTACAATCAATAAAACCAGAAAATGATAGGAAAATTTTATTAATCATTTTCCTGGTGGCTCAGATGGTAAAGTGTCTGCCTGTAATGTGGGAGACCTGGGTTCTATCTCTGGGTCAGAAAGATCCCCTGGAGAAGGAAATGGCAACGTACTCCAGGACTCTTGCCTGGAAAATTCCATGGATAGAGGAGCTGGTAGGCTACAGTCTATGGGGGGTCACAAAGAGTTGGACACGACTGAGCAACTTCACTGTTTCATCTTAAATAAAATCACCATTTCCTTTTATATTTTTCACACGTGCCAATATAGAGTATGCTGTCAAGTTGTAGAGTCCCATTTTTTGACTTCCTTTATTCTTCTTATTTTTCTGCTTAAACAAATTATTTGTGTCGGGCTCATCCATTAATTTGGACATGGCGAACACGAGGTACATATATGCTACACGGCCAATTCTCCCAGATTTTTAAACTACTCTTAACCCTGGGGAGACATCACTAATCAATCAAAAACATTCTTATAGAGTTTTAGGAGGACTTAGGATCTTTCTCGTAGGTGAGGTGACAACATAATTGATTGTCAAAGCTAGGGCTCTTCAGAGAGTCTCAGAGAGAGCTATTAATAAATGCTTGAATAAAAGTATGAAATGAGAACATTCTAGACAAAATGGAATGCATTGTCTCTCTCCTCATGAAATTTCCATACTTCACTGTCAATTGACTAGAGTTAGTATGAAAGTTGAAACATATTTGCCAACTTTGTCTAAAAATAGAGTTCTTTTGGAAACAAATGAAACTTTGGGCTGGACTGGAGGCCGTGTGGATTTATGATCTCCTTGAGGACTGCTGAAGGCACATGCTTCCAACCAACTCTGGTCTATCTGTCCATTCCCGCCTCCTGATTTGCTCCATCCTTCCTTAGCTATGTTTGTCTCTGTTCCAGCCTTATCACACAGGAACGCTGGCTAGTTCTTTACTGAGGCTGCTGCTTACACTTTCTGTGCAAAAGTCTTTCAATGGCAGTGTCACTTTGCTAGTGATAGTGGCTTAGGAATTGTTTCCAATCATAGGCTGATTTGACAATTGGATTTATAATGTGTCGGATAAACCACAAAATAAACACCACCTGCAAGGATTGTATATGATGAAGTAAGAATGAAAACGCAAACTTCGTAATTTGTAAAACCTCTAAATAGTTTATTTGACTTCTGACTAGAGACTTTGAAAAAAGTATAGGAGCTATAAACACTCTAAAAGAAAGGAACCACATATAGAAGTGAAGTGAGAAAAATAATTCCATTAAACGGCTTGATGTTTTGGCTATATAATGTGAATAGTCTAAATAAGTGAAAACACATAAAAGTGCAGCATGGCTGGTTACCTTGTGTTCTTTGATTCAAAGCATGCCATTAAACACAAAGTCCAACATTTCAAATAGTTAAAAATTTGTGCCTTGATGTTCTGTATTCATTAAACAAAAAGGTTAAATCATACACCAGGCTGATTTCTATTCTCTTCTGTCTCAAGGGTAAGAAATGAAGGCCACGTGGCTTAGAAATACTACTCTTCTTTTTCACAGCACAGTTGATTTGTTCAGCTGTTTTGAAAGGAAGAATTCAAGAATAAATAGTCCTGTCGTAAATATTAAAGCTTATATTTTAATTGCATGATATATTTTGAAGGGGGAAGCTAGGAAGAAGGAAGAGACAAAGATTAGAAAGAAAGGAAAGGAAAAGAAAGATAAAGAAGACTTCAAAGTAAAAAAGCTGTTAGATGAAGACAAAGGCAGTTACCTGCTTACCCTCTTTCAGCATTTCCTATCAACCAATACAAAACATTAAGAACAGATGTAAATGAGGATATGTATCTGTACACACATATCTCATGCTATATCATTTGTATATATATCATGATAAACACATCATCACCTCTTCATAATTTAGTTTAGAATGTCCAATTTTCACAATATGTTAAGTACAGAAAAAATAACCAGATCCCAGATGTAATTGCTAATCCTCCTCCTCTATTCCTGCCCTGGTTAAAGCTTTGTGACAAATAAAGACAGAGAATAACTGGGGGAGAGAAGGCACAGTTAACTACGAGGTCTAAGCCTACTGCAAAATCACCGCTACTGGTATGAAAATTCTAAAAATGTTTCTTGGCAGATCAGAACATGGACTACAAGACAAGACCTATAAATATGTGTGATATAAAGGTCACTTTGATAGGCATAGTTTCTGATGGACAAAAGGGCAGAAAGGGAGACAATAAACACATTTTGACAATTGAATGAAGGGGAAAAGAAGCAAAAGGGCAAAATACAGGGTTTCAAGACAAAATTTAGGATCTACAAGCCACAGACTCTCAAAACCTCTAACTGCTCCCCCAACCAGAACAGCGATACAACCTACTCAAGTGTCTACACTGATAGAATAGAGTATATTTAAACTGAGAATTTTATAAAATGCAGTACCACAAAAATTCATTTAAGGAAAATCAACAAATCCTACAGATCTATTGGGAAACTTCAGAATACAAAATTCCAAACACATCAACTGTAGATAATTCTCTAGGTGAAAGTCAAGAAGCAGAAGAAAAACAGCAAGTAAAACTCCAAACAGAAATAAATACACTTAAACAAGCATATGAGGATTTAAAAACTACCTTGAATCAGAAATTCAACAACTGTACATGTAAAATAGTACCAAGTGAAAAGATTTCCACAATGGAACATATTCTTCAAGAAGTCTTTTGTTTACCAAAAGTTAACTAATACTTAAAGTCTTAAAATTGGACATAAAATAGATGTCTATTTACTAATTAATTCAGTTATCACTGCATGCTTAAAATAACTTAATTACCTTTTCACAAATTCCATAAAACAGCATTATTTGAATTCTTTCAGTCAGTTTTGCATTCCTGTTTCCATAATCATTGAAGTTACTTTTTAAGTTTTTACCATGTTTGCCTGGAGTATACCATCATTATTTTTCTGTAAATTATTTGAGATGTGATTATTTCTGTAAACTATTTTATCTAAATTATTTTTTCCCTCTATATTACTTTGAGAAGTGTGTGACAGAGAATGAATTGGTTGGATGGCATCATCCACTCAGTTGACATAAGTCTGAGCGAACTTTGGGAGATGGTGAAGGACAGGGAAGCCCAGCATGCTGCAGTCCACGGGCTCGCAAAGAGCTGAATATGACTGACTGACTGAACAACAAAAATTACTTTTAAATTTATCACTGAGGTGACCCCTAAAATTTATATTCTGAGACATGGCACTAAATCGTGAGAAGTTAGAACAATTCTTTTAGTGCATCTGAAATTAAATTGAAAAGTTTGACTGAATAATAGAACTAGTTACCATGTTGTTTTTAAGGGAGTTGTCAACAGGTTTATTCATTTAGAAAGTTCAACACTCACAACTGAAAATAATGATTAATAATTTATCTTAAATTTCTTTGTCTCCTTTTAAAATTGTTTCTGTCACAAGAATTTATTGTTATAAAAACTAATATTGTTTGAAGTCTCTCCAGTCTAATATGTATTCTCCAAATAGTCCTTTTATGTAGAAAGTGAATTCAGAAGCCATTTCATAGTATGAGATTCATAAGTAAACTTTTCTTCTTTTTAAACTTGGGGAGAAAACAGAGCATATACTATGTTTACTTTAAAAGAAAATGTCAAAAATCCAACTGACTTTAACAAAAAAACTTCTTATATCAGTGATTTAGAACTGTGTACACACTTCCAAAATGGGATTGTTACTTCACATGATACTTCACATAACACATCTGTTCACTGGACTTGCTGGACTACATAGATTCATGTCATCCCCTGATCCCTCTCCCTATTCTGTGGTTCTGATGAAAACAGAATGGCTTCAGGGAAACTTTATGGTAGCAGATAAAATTTACCACTTTTTTTTTGTGGAAATGAAATGATGTCTGACAACTGGTCAGAGATAAAATGAGATGCTTACTCATGTGGCCAGGTCCAGGGTACACTGCTTGGTAACAGCCAGAGATGAATCTGTCAGCAAGATTTTATTTTCCCTGTCTCTAAGTCCATACGGTTCTTCTGCACACATTTTTTTTTTTTTCTTTCACAAAGCTGCAAATCAATATTTACTTTTATTGGAGAAATGTATATAGTGGATATGACTTGGCTCCCAAACTCAAGTATGCAAGAGAACATGGGTAGGGAATCCTCTCCCAGTCGTTTGTGGAAGGTTCATGGGCCTCTGGGGAAATGCAGCAAGTTCTTCCCTCCTATCTGTCATGGTGGTTGTTTCTGGCCAGGTTTTTCCAATCTACATGCTTTCTGGAGGAATATTGGCTCTAGGATTCCATGCCATGTTCTGGCAGGTGATTCTTTATTATGTTGGCAAGAACCAGGAGCCAAGGGTTAAATAACGATCTCCTTCAATTTGCCAGTCTACCCTACAGATGTTTTCTCATTACAATGGAGTGAAGTATAGAACTGGAAGCCATGTTGTTCTTGTTGCCTGTGAAACCCAGAGACCCCTACCTCCTCCTTGGCCTGGGGAAATCTCCATCTCTCCCCTTTCAGCCTGCAAATGCACAGACCCTCATCCTTTCTCTCCATTCCATCAGGAATACTCTCTTCCCTGAGTATGATGCTGCTGCTGCTAAGTCGCTTCAGTTGTGTCCTACTCTGTGCAACCCTATAGACGGCAACCCACCAGGCTCCGCCGTCCCTGGGATTCTCCAGGCAAGAAGACTAGAGTGGGTTGCCATTTCCTTCTCCAGTGCATAAAAGTNTTTCTCTCCATTCCATCAGGAATACTCTCTTCCCTGAGTATGATGCTGCTGCTGCTAAGTCGCTTCAGTTGTGTCCTACTCTGTGCAACCCTATAGACGGCAACCCACCAGGCTCCGCCGTCCCTGGGATTCTCCAGGCAAGAAGACTAGAGTGGGTTGCCATTTCCTTCTCCAGTGCATAAAAGTGAAAGTGAAGTCACTGAGTTGTGTCCAACTCTCAGCGACCCCATGGACTGCAGCCCACCAGGCTCCTCTGTCCATGGGATTTTCCAGGCAAGAGTACTGGAGTGGGGTGCCATTGCCTTCTCCATTCCCTGAGTATAAGGTTTTACTAAAGAATGGAAGGAAGCATCCCATGGTGAAGCTTTTGGTTTATCTCTGTAAGATTCTAGCTACAAGGAAACATTAAGACTTGTGTAACCTGGAGGATGGGCAGAAGACAGGAAAGAAGGAGAGTAGATCCTGTATAAAACCAAACTGATATCCTGAAAATTATCTTGCATCAGTTAAGCAAACTGCAGTCGACCAAAGGTGTGGTCAAACAAATACCAGGAAAACATATTACAACTAACTTTTAAGAGGACAGTCAGCCCTATTTTGTTATAGTCAGAGAAGTCTGATTATTTGTATCCAGAGGATGAAAAGCCTTATAAAATAAGTTTTTGTTTCTATCTATCATCATATTCATCTTAGACACTAATTCTCCTACTCAAAAAGTGTTACCTCATTCTGTGAACTCCCTAAATGCTAATAAGTGTTATCTCTTTTACTTAGCTCTTTCTAGCTTGTGTGTGTATGCGTGTGTGTATCTTAATACATGCCTTTCCCCCTTAATACATGCCATATGCAAGCTGAAGATATTTATTTATTTACTTACTTACTTATTAAAGTACAGTTGGTTTACAATGTTGTAAACCATGTGTTTACAATATTAGTTTCTGGTATATAGCACAGTGATTCAGTTATATATATTCATATATATGTGTATATGTATATTCTTTTTCATTATAGTTTATTAAAACATATTGAATATAGTTCCTTGTGCTACATAGTAGGGCCTTTTTGTTTTATAGATAGTGATTTGCATCTGCTATTCCCAAAGTCCTAATTCATCCCTTACTTCCTTGCCTTTAGTAATCATAAGTTTGTATTCTACACCTCTGAGTCTGTTTTTTTTTTTTATTGGTAGAGAAGTTTGTTGTATTACATTTTAGATTTCCACATATAAGTGATATCATATTTGTCTTTATCTGACTTACTTTACCTTGTATGATAATCACGAGGTCCATCCATCACGAGGTCCATCCATGTTGCTGCAAATGGCATTATTTCGTTCTTTTTTATGGCTGAGTAGTTTTCCATTGTGTGTATGTGTACCCATCTTCTTTATCCATTTATCTGTTGATGGACAGTTAGTTTGTTTCCATGTCTTGGCTATGGCAAATAGTGCTGCTATGAAAATGTGGGCGCTTGTGTCTCTTCAAATTAGTTTTCTCTGGATATATGACCAGTAATGAGATTGTTGCATCATATGGTAGCTCTATTTTTAGTTATTTAAGGACACTTCATACTATTCACCATAGTGGTTGCATCCATTTACATTCCCACCAATAGTATAGGAAGATTCCCCTTCCTTCACATTCTCTCCAGCATTTACTGTTTGATTTAATGGAGCTTCCCCAGTGGGTCAGTGATAAGGAACCCTCCTACCAAGGCAGGAAACATAAGAGACACAGATTCGATCCCTGGGTTGGGAAGATCCCCTGGAGGAGGAAATGGGAACCCACTCCAGTATTCTTGCTTGGAGAATCCCATGGACAGAGGAGCCTGGTGGGCTACAGTCCATGGGATCGCGAAGAGTCAGACACAACTGCAGTGACTTAGCACACATACATACTTTTAAATGATGGCCATTTTGACTGGTTTGAGGTGATTCCTCATTGTAGTTTTGCATTTCTCTAATCATGAATTTATGATACATGCTTGCTATACAACTGTAATGTTGACAATATGAATATATTACCAGACATAAATAATATATGCTTAATTAATTCAGTGGAATTGAACTCTGAGATTTTAGCACATGAAAAGGCAACTATACAGTCTGAGGAAAATAATAGTAATAGGAAACATAGATTGAGGCCATTTAGGCTGTCGTTTCACTGTCTAGTCAATGGAACTACATGCTCTTAATTCCCTGTGGACTCTCCTATTATATGTCCCTAAACATACAGCAGGTGCAAAACTAGAACACTGTATAGCAGTCTGCTGCTACATAAGAAGTAAAGCTTACTGTTGAATTTAAGGAGAGATAATACAAAGCTTTTCTTTGGGGGAAACTGATGGCATGCTCAAGAGTAATATTAGTTTCATGCAATGTTCATTATCATACCATAACCTTTGAACATAGTTACCATGAGTAGTGGGAAGTTTAAGTGGGTCATTCTGTCTCCTTTCTACCTATTTTGTTTTTGAAGAGGCTGGAAAATATGAAACCACGTTTCCTAGACTCCCTCACAGGTGGCTTTGAATATGAATCACGTGCTTCAATTAGAAGAACAATTGCAAATCCAGAATTCAAGTGTGAGTGGTTCAGATAGAAGTCATCATCCTTCTGTGGAAACTATTGGAACTGTTGGTGGTGGCTGGACGTCTTGCTTTAGTATTTTCAATTTTCAGAATCATGGTTGTAAGAGACCTATTAAGACTTAGCAGAAACTACAACTTGCTAAGCAGGGTTGTGACATCAGAATGTTCTTAAACTCAACAAGCCAGAGGTAACTCACTGACTTGGACCACTGTGCCTCTTTGAACTGTTTGTAAGCATCAAATTCTGACTTTCAAATGCATAGGAGGAGTTTTACAAGAAAATTCCTATTTCCCCCTAGCAGGATGCAGTTTGAAATGTGGATAAAGGTAATTAAGGTGTGTGTGTGTGTGTGTGTGTGTGTGCATGTATATGTATGCTATCAATATCTATGTATTTTACTGATTCTGTTACTTATAAGATCATAAAATACCAGAGAAATAAGGAATCTGAGAAAGAATATGATGCCCCCCCTTTTCAATTACAAATGGAAATGTTGAAGTTTAAAGAAATTTAGCTTGTTCAGATTTAAACAACCTTGACTTAGAGCTGGGTTTACTACTATGATCTTTTGGTCACATGTTCAGGGCTCATGCTACTATATGAGTCTGCTTCCAAAACATCTAAGAAGACACTCTATCGACTTAGTTAAAATTACTCCTTATTACTATTCTTAGTCTCTCTCATCCCTTCATCATCTTTATGAGAACAAATATTGACCTGGTAACACTGGACTGCAAACTCAGACATGGCAATATATCAGTCTTGGCATATACATTGGTTTTCTCATGATTAGAAGCAGCTGTGAGACCTCTCCAAGCAGCCATATAAGCAATTAGAAGTTTGAAGACGAGAAAAAGAATAGTGCAGATTCCTCTTGGTGACTGGGGACAACAGAAAAGTTTAAGGCACATTGAAAGCATCTGTAATAGACCCTAAAATATGGCTAGGAAATACTTTGGGGAGGTTTTCCACCCTGCTTGAAACAAAAGGTTCTATCAAGATAATATTTGCATTATAAATTTGAAGATTTGCTGCTGCTACTGCTAAGTCGCTTCAGTCGTGTCTGACTGTGCAACCCCATAGACGGCAGCCCACAGGCTCCCCTGTCCCTGGGATTCTCCAGGCAAGAACACTGGAGTGAGTTGTCATTTCCTTCTCCAATGCATGAAAGTGAAAAGTGAAAGTGAAGTCGCTCAGTCGCGTCTGACTCTGTGCAACCCCATAGACAGCAGCCCACCAGGCTCTTCCATCCATGGAATTTTCCAGGCAAGAGTACTGGAGTGGGGTGCCATAAGATTTGTTAGCAAAACTTTATGATCTTCCACTAAATAATTGATATGCCATTCATATACAGCGGCTGCATTTTGACTTTTTAATGTAAAGAAGATTTTGCTTCTTCCCCATGGGGGAGGTTTTTTTTTTTTTTTTTTTTTTTTAACTTAACCAATTTCTTTAGTTAGGAGAGTTTCAGCAATAGCTACATTAAGAGTTTCTAACAGCCCAAGGTGATTAAAGACCTAAAGGAAGTCACTTGCATCACTCACTGAGTGACAAGGTTAAGGGCTATATATTTTGTAAAAGAGCCAGATATAGACATTGATTTTGTGGTGGACCACCAATGTCTATACTCTGTCCTGGGAAGGCAAAATTTAGTGTCACTTTTTAAAAAAAGTTAATTAAACCCACTGATGTATGACCAGTAAAAATGTAAGCACATCAGAACACTGGTATTGTGAGGCGGCACTCAGAGAGAAGACTTCATGACTGAAATGAGGCCTTAAGAATGGTGCCAACCCCTGCCCTCATCTCTCCAGAGAAGCTGAGAGAATAGAATCAGGAAAAGCTATTGAGAAGTCTAATGGCATAATACAATATAAACTATACCAAATTACCAGCCTCCCACTTTCATTTATTTAGAAACAGTTATTGAGCACCTGAAATGTCCTGGGCAGCAGGCCAGCTCTGAAAAATCCAGCCCTCAATAAGAAAAATGAGGTCTTTGATTTTAAGTAGATATTCAGAAGCATTTGATTCCACTCACTGCCTGTTCTTCAGCAGGTTACTTTTCCTCTCGGGTTTATTTGTCAGTTGACTAATAGTCTGAGATTCTATTTTTGTCACAACCCTGGGAAACAGGATGTAAGATGATTCATAGATTTAGAGGAAGGCAATGGAAGGGTGATAGATCCGATTTGGGACCAGACATGGAGAATCCTGAATTGGAATGAGGGACAGAGGCAGAGAGTTAACACGGAGAGAAGCAGAATCCAGGGTAAATTGTTATCAGCTCCCTTTTAGAAGGAGAGTTGATGGCGGAAGAGGAAAGAGATGAAATATGTGGAAAGCACTAGGCTGGCAGGCTACCATATTACTGCCTTCAGTTCTCACAATAACTCTATAAGCTTGGATTTTCCTCTGGTTCCAATTGTAGAGATGAGGAAATTGAAATGAGGCTAGATGAAAATGTCAAATGTTATGCACCCAGTACCCTGGGAAGTCTGCTCCACTCCAGCTCAGTCTACAGCCTGTTTGTCCTCCTCCATCATGTGGACTCTCTTAGAACTTACCAAGAGTAGAAAAGCAGCAAAGAAGGAAAAAGTACTTCCTGCTGGGGGATGTTTGTGGGGCTATGTGGAGGAGGTCGCTCTTAGGCTGGGTCAGGTTAGGACATATGACGAGGAAGAGCAAAATTTAGTATTATTGGCGAAAAGGCAATATAAACAAAGAAAGGAGGAAAAAACTGAAGACTTTAAAAAGGATAGGAAGACTGAAAATTTTAGTGTAGTAAAGAGAATAAAAATGAGTGGACATGTAGTTTGGAACTGTTGGTTCAAGGCTTTGCATGCCAGGCCAAATATTTTAGACCAATAGCCAAATGATATAGGGTCTAACACTGAAGGTTTCTGAGTAAAGCAGTGATATACTCCAAATTGCACTTTGTAAAGATTCATTTACCATCACTTTTAAACTATCAGTGCTTGATTGAGAATGCCAAGAACACTGAAATTTAGGGAAAGAGAATTTTAAATGGTTCTTGGCTCATTTTCAAGGATGGCCTTTGTAGTCTAATCCTATTGGATCAATTTTTTATTCTCTCCCCAGCCCTCATCTAAGATATGTTAGACTCAGTGTCAAAATATGTCTTACAAAGTTTCAGGTCTTCTTCATCCCATTAAGTTAAGCCATGGCATGCAGCTCTACATGTAAGTAAGCTCTGATAAACATTGCTTCCTGTGTTTCTGCCTTGCTCACTGCATATGACCTTGATATACATGGGTCTGTGAAGCAGAGAAGCTCAGATATAGCTTCTTAGATAGATGTAAGAAACACTCTAATCTCATTGCATGTTGCCTTCTTTTCTACCCTCAAGCTCATTCCAACAAACCAAGACTCTCTCTTTTGATATAGAAAAATCATCTAGGTTCAGAGCAAATGACTCCAAGAGTGAATATAGGGATACTGTTTTATCCATCCATTTTTACTTTCATCTGAAGATCTCTGAGAATACAGCAAAACAAATAATAACAGCTTTTCATTTTTGTGTCTTTCTGAAATTATTCCATCACTATGCTACCCACATGCTAGTGGGTCTTGGATACCTTTTAAAAGGAAAACAATGCCTTTGATCCCCAAGAACATGTCTGTGAGCCTAGATGAAGAAGAATTGTTGTACAGTTAGCATCAGTCTCTACAAGCCAAGGAATAGTAAAGTTTACAACAGGTCTCAGAATTGTTCCCTCTCCAAATGACTGCAGAATTACTTCCTGATATTAGACCCATAGTATTTTGTGTCTAATTCTGAAGCCTGTATTGTCTGTTCCCTACACTGCTTCTTTGGTAAATATTAGAAAGAATCAACTTATGCTTTCTACTAAATTTCTAAATAAGACATTATGAGTTCACTCAAAGCCAGTGGGAAAAAAATAAGCATGCAGAATAATGTTTATTATTTCTCATATGATAAACACAGTGGTGATATATACTTATCGATACTTCCTGATAGTTGGACACTAGAGTCAGTGACTATCTAGATCGATTTTATTGGGAGCCTCAATATGAGCCATTAATGGTTCTGTCTATTTGCAAATAAAAGGCAGAGTCTATTATGTGTCTATTACACATAATAATAATTATTATTATTAAATAACAACCAAGTGTGGGATATGCTTGACTGCTTCCTTCTAGATTATTTACTGGTAAATTTGGAGATGTTCTAAATCTCATAAGCACTAGGGACAAAATATCCCAAAAATGTAGTGTACATAAATTGTTTAATTTATTGCCAAATATAATACTTCTCAATATTTAAAAGAATGACTTATCTTGATTTATTTCAGTATAACATTCAATCTAAAAATGCTATGTTAAGACTATCCAAAACTTAAATTGTTAAAGTTATTTTTCTATTAAAATGTGTATCTAAGATTTTATTCTATCTGTAGAAAGTTCTGTTCAGTCGTTCAGTCTTGTCTGACTCTTTGCAGACCCATGGACTGCGGCAGGCCGGGCCTTTCTGTCCATCACCAACTCCCAGAGTGATGTCTGCTAGAACACAGGAGAACACAGGATACTTTTAATGGATACATGATTAGCCTGTAAATAGAATACAGTATGTCACTTTGAGGTCAGGGAAAATAGATATAGGTCATGGATGGCAAACATAAAATGAAAACATAGCTTCTTAGTAACAGCAAATTTCCCTTTGGCCTTCCTCCTATTGTTTAAAATCAGCCTAGCATTTAGGATTTCCTTAAAATGAAACTGGAAATATTCCATTTACCAGTGAAATCTGAAATCTCAGTCATTTTTGAAAGCCTCAGAGTACCATGAACAAGGGAGTTCCATTCTGAATTAACTACATACATAGGAAGAGAGAATGGTCCTAAGAGAGACTGCCCATATGCAAAATCTAGAGAAAGCCAGTTACTAAAAAAAATTGCCTTAATTCTTCCCTCGCTTATCTGCAAACCCAAATGCTACTAGTCCTAAGGATTTTATATCAAGTCGCTTTTATTATGCCCATAATATGATCCTCCTGGGTTTCAGGACAGTTCATCTTCATTTTATTTTCTTTGATTATTTAATCATTCATGAACCCCCAACCCCACGGCCCTATCCACTTCCCTCTGGTACTCTCTAATTCTGTAGAACCTGATAGTAGAGAGAGATGTCTTTATAGCATCCAGTGAGGGACTTCATAAATTCTATCCACTCTCAAGACAGACCTAGTTTAAGATCATTAGGGTGTTTTGCCAGCATATACACAGTTCCTGATTTTTGCTTGGCAGAAGCTCATTTTACTGAGAATAATTCCACAAATGTTTTGTTTGCCTTAATCCTAATTCTTCCCAGACTTCAGTCAGATCTCAAGTGAGATTGAGATTCTGTGATCAATCAGTGAACAACCTTTTGTTGGCTAGAAGCATGAAAAACCCAGGGATGATCACCTGAATTGGAGTGTGGGTTTCATGTCTCATTTTAGTTCAGTTGTGATTCTAATGCTTCCAGATTTATTTTAGACTTGTTCTCTGTAAGACAAAAATTGATTTTCAAATGCTTTGTTATTTATAAATACCTACTTCTGCCTCCTTATGCTTGTTTTATTCCTTTCTGTCCATCTCCTCTTTCTTTCTCCTCCCAGTTCCCACCATCTTGGTTGTTTTTGTAATGACCATAACTTGTCAAAACTTAGGTATGAAAGTGTTAGTCATTCAGTCGTGTTTGACCCTTTGTGACTCCATGGACTGTACCCTGTCAGGCTCCTCTGCCCATAGGGTTTTCCAGGCAAGAATACTGGAGTGGGTAGCCATTCCCTTCTCCAGGGGATCTTCCCAACACATGTCAAAAATATTAGCATGTAGCTGTAATGGAGAACAAAGGTTAAACCTCATAGCTGCTGAAATAATATATTGCTAATGCTAATAATTATTAATATTTTAAAAACATATAGGAAAAATTAGTAAAAATCTATGGCAGTAAGTAAATAGCAATTTTTTAGCTGTCTGTACTTTTTTTTTTTAATGCAGAGGGATGTTGTTTATAGCTCCTTCCCTAAAATATATCCACCCTAATCTTGTCAGTGTCCTTCAAGAGTGCTAGCTGAGATGGGGAAATCTTTTCTTGGCTACTTTCTCATGCTGGGCATTATAAGTGGTTATGCTAAGCTCTAAATCTGTGCCTATTTCCTGAGGCATGATCCCAGAATTGTTGGCCAAATTGGATGGAAATGTTGCTTATAGCAACAGCACATGTTAGTGACAGATAAAGTCTCATTATATAGCAATTCCAGCACTGAGTTCATTATAAGTTACATGAGCTGTGTGTTGTGATAGGAAGTAATTTAAAATGAAAGGCTATCTATGATGAATGTTCTATGTTTGTTGTGTTTGTTTTTTTCCTTCAGAAACTAAGCTCTATATCAAACAACTATGTAGCTACAGTGGTAGCTTTTTGGATGTGTAAATATACATATGTGTATATGAAGGAGGGAAAGAAAGAGAGATGGGTCAAAAGAGTGGGAGTGAGGAAAAAGAACCTAGTAATATAATGGTAACCGCAAGCAAAGATAATGCATAATATTTATTTAGTATGCAATATATGTCAGGTAAGGCAGGACTGAGACTAGAGGGAGGCAAGTGTGCAACTCACTTCAGAAGCAAACTTTAAGAAGATACCGAAAACACTCAGTAATCAAGGTAAATAATAAAGCAGTGTTTTAAAAATAAAAATCAGTGTAAAAATCCCATTTTGAAAAAGCATCAAGTTATTAAATAAAGACAAGAGTCAATAGTAAGATGCTAAATTCTCCCCCTGCATTGTCTGGTTTAATACCAAAGAAACACATAAAACTTGTAATTTTTTGTTGTTTTATAAGCCTTTATTCAGCAAGCAAAACTCCTCCAGTGAAATTGATTATAGGAAAAAGATGAACCAAGCTACGTAATGTTAATCTTCCAGGTATTACTATATTATTTCTTTTAATAATTTACATTCATGTATTTTTAATTGAGGTTTAGTTGATTTAATGTGTTGTGCCAATGTCTGCTTTATAGCATAATAACTCAGTTTTACACATATATACATTTTTAAAAATATTCTTTTTCATTATGGCTTATCCCAGGAGATTGGATATAGTTCCCTGTGCCATATAGTAGGAGCTTATTTATCCATTTTAAATGTAATAGTTTGCATCTAACAACCCCAGATTCCCAACCCAAAACCTCATAGTGCTGCTATGAACATGGGGATACATGTATCTGTTTGAATTATAGTGTTGTCTGGGTATACATCCAGGAGTGGGAAAGTTGATTCATATGGTGATTATGTTTTTAGTTTTCTGAGGAACCTTGATATTATTTTACATAGTGACTGTAACAACTTAAAATTCCACCAACAGTGTAGGAGGGTTTCCTTTCCTCCACACTCTCTCTAGCATGTTATTTGTAGACTTTTTAATGGGGGCCTTTCTGATTGATATGAGGTGATATCTCATTGTAGTTTTGATTTGCATTTCTCTAATGATTCGTGATGCTGAGCAACCTTTCAAGTGTCTACTGATCATCTGTATGTCTCTAGAGAAACATCTATGAAGATCTTCTGCCCATTTTTCTATTGGATTGTTTCTGTTGTTGTTTAATTGTATGAGCTGTTTGTATGTTTTGGAGATGAATCCCTTGTCAGTCACATCACTTACAAATACATTCTCTCTTTCCATAGGCTGTCTTTTTTTTTTTTTTTTTTTTTTATGCTTTACGTTGTTGTGCAAAAGCTTGTAAGTTTGATTTGGTCTCATTTGTTTATTTTTGGTTTTATTTCTATTGTCTTGGGAGACTGACCTATAAAAATATTGGTCTTATTTACATCAGAGAGTGTTTTGCCTATGCTGTCTTCTAGTTTTATGGTGTTGTATCTTATGTTTAAGTCTTTAAGCCATTTTGAGTTTATTTTTGTGCATGACATGAGGGTGTGTTCTACTTTTATTGATTTACATGCAGCTGTCCAACTTGCTTAGCACCACTTGCTGAAGAGACTGTCATTTTCTCATTTTCTATTTTTGCCTCCTTTGTAAAAGTTTACTTGATCATACATATGTGAATTTATTTCTGGGCTCTATTCTATTCATCCATTCCATCCCATTCCATTTATCCATGTGTCTGTTTTTGTACCAATACCACACTATTTTCATAATTGTTGCTTTGTAGTATTGTCTGAAGACTGGGATAGTTACACCTCTTGCTTTGTTTTTGTTCCTCAGGATTGCTTTGGCAATGATGGATCTTTTATTGTTCCATATAAATTTTTGGATTATTTGTTCCAGTTCTGTGAAAAATGTCATGGGTAATTTGATAGTGAAAGTGAAAATGTTAGTTGCTCAGTCTGTGACCCCATGGACTGTGGTCTACACAGAACGTTCCAGGCAGGAATACTGGAGTGAGTAGCCATTCCCTTCTCTAGGGGATCTTCTGGACCCAGGGATCAAACCTAGGTCTCCTGCATTGCAGGTGGGTTCTTTACCAAATGAGCCATCAGGAAATCATCTCATCAAATCTATAGATTGTTTTGTGTACTATTGACATTTCAACAATATTAATTCTTCTAATCCAAAGCATGCGATAGCTTTCCATTTCTATAAATCATTTTTAATTTCTTTTATTAATGTTGTATAGTTCTCAGTGTATGTCATTCACCTCCTTGATAAAATTTATTCCCAAGTGTTTTAGTTATCTTTTATTACAATTTTAAATGTATTATTATATTTCATTCCCTTTCTGATATTTCATGTTAGTGTAAAGAAATGCAACCAATTTCTGAATGCTAATCTTGTAGTATATATATACTTTGGTGAATTCATTTATTAGTTTTAGTAGTTTATATAGGTAGTCCTTAAGTTTTTGTATATTTATTCTCTTGCCATCTGCACAGAGTGCCAATTTACTTCTTCCCTTCCAATATGGGTCTTTTTTTCCTTGTCTCATTGTTATGGCTAGGACTTCTAATACTATGTTGAAGAGAAGTGATGCGAATGGACATTTTGTTCTTATTTCAGATTTTAGCAAGAAGGCTTTAAGATTCTCACTGTTATTATATTGGCTGTGGGTATGTAATAATTAGCTTTTATTATGTTGAGATGTGTTACCTGTATACCCACTTTGGTAAGAGTTTTTATCATGAATGCATTTTGAATTTTTTCAAATGTTTTTTCTACATATTTTGAGATGATCTTGTGGTTTTTTACTTTTCTTCTGTTAACGTGGTGCATTGCATTGATTCACATATATCAAAGCATCCTTGTGAGCTTGGAATGAATCCCACTTGGTCATGGTGTGTCATCCTTTTCATGGGTTGTTGGATTTGGTTTGCTAATATTTTGTTGAGAATTTCTGCATCTATATTCACAAAGATATTGGCCTCTAAGTTTCCTTTTTGGTGGGTTCTTTATCTAGCTTTGATATCAGGACGATGGTGGCTTCATGAAATGTCTTCAGGAGTGTTCCCTCCTTTTCAATGTTTGGAAGAGTTTGAGAGAAATCAATATAAGTTCTAATTTGTAAATTTGGTAGAATTCACCTGTGAACACATCTGGTCCTGGACTTTTGTTTGTAGGAAGTATTTTTTCAATTAAAGATTTTATTTTACTTTAGTGTTCAGTCTGTTCAAATTATCTATTTCTTCTTGATTCAATTTTGGTAGGTTGTATGGGGTCCCCAGGTGGTGCTAGTGGTAAAGAACCCACCTGCTAATTCTGGAGACATGAGACATGAGTTCAACCCCTGGGTCAGGAAGAGGGTATAGCAACCCATGCCAGTATTCTTGCCTGGAGACCCACAGACAGCGGAGCCTGGTGGCCTATAGTCCATAGGATCACAAAGAGTTGTACACAACTGAAGCAACTTATTAAGCAAACATATTTATAGAAAGTTGTCTATTTCTTCCAGATTGTTAAATTCATCAGCATATAATTCTTTTTTTCCTTTGTTTTTTTTTAAATATAAATTTATTTATTTTAATTGGAGGTTAATTACTTTACAATATTGCATTGGTTTTGCCATACATCAATATGAATCTGCCACAGGTATACATGTATTCCCCATCTTGAACCCCCCTCCCTCCTCCCTCCCTGTACCATCCCTCTGGGTCATCCCAGTGCACTAGCCCCAAGCATCCAGTATCATGTATCGAACCTGGATTGGAGATTCATTTCACAGATGATATTATACATGTTTCAATGCCATTCTCCCAAATCATCCCACCCTTTCCTTCCACCACAGAGTCCAAAAGCCTGTTCTATACCTCTGTGTCTCTTTTACTGTCTCACATACAGGGTTATCCTTATCATCTTTCTAAATTCCATATTGTATGGAATACAATACATTGTATTCATTGTATACATTGGTATACTGTATTGGTGTTTTTCTTTCTGGCTTGCTTCACTCTGTATAAGAGGCTTCAGTTTCATCCATCTCATTAGAACTGATTCAATGAATTCTTTTTAATGGCTGAGTAATACTCCATTGTGTATATGTACCAAAGCTTTCTTATCCATTCATCTGCTGATGGACATCTAGGTTGCTTCCATGTCCTGGCTATTATAAATAGTGCTACG
Organism: Neotragus moschatus; assembly: GCA_006410615.1. Lineage (NCBI taxonomy): Eukaryota > Metazoa > Chordata > Mammalia > Artiodactyla > Bovidae > Neotragus > Neotragus moschatus. The sequence continues at coordinate 148,357 of SJYA01002995.1, forward strand.
ATGAACATTGGGGTACACGTGTCTCTTTCAGTTCTGGTTTCCTNCTTTGCTTTTTACTTCTCTTCTTTTCACAGCTATTTGTAAGGCCTCCTCAGACAGCCATTTTGCTTTTTGCGTTTGTTTTCCATTGGGATGGTCCTGGGATAGTCTAGGATAATTGCCCTGTTTTAAGCTCCTTGACCTTAATTACACCTGCAGAGTCCTTTTTGCCATGCAGTGTAGCATATCCACAAGATCCAGAGATGAAGGCATGGGCATCTTTGGGAGGATGCTTAATGATATTTAACTACAAGTTTTGACATTAGTTCAGTAAATGTGCTTTCTTAAGCCAGCCAGTAAATTTGTGTCAAATGTTAGGGTTTATTGAAACATGAATCCTAAATTTGAAGGCAAATAATATATATATATTTTATGCAAATGAATATAGGTTTCAGCTTTGACAAGAGGCACTCTTTCTTGATTTCCAGTGTTGTCTCCAGTATAATGGTGAAGAAAACTGTTTTGAAGTCAGACTAGACCTTGTGCAAGTATATGCTGCTGCTGCTGCTAAGTCACTTCAGTCGTGTCCGACTCTGTGCGACCCCATAGATGGCAGCCAGTGTTCGTCAATTTCATTGTCCTTTCCTGTGAGATAGGTTTCCCCCCCATAGAAGCTAGGAATTATTAACCTGTGGCTAGAAAGTTCATCGGGCATAATAAGTGCTCAGAGAATGTTGGCTGCTGCTGCTACTAATGATACTAACAAGGTGACCATCATGGGGTTTTTATAAGAGGAGAAGGTATGGGTGGACCAAATAGAATGAGCACTTGGATTTCCTGCCAGTTTCATGTTAGTCTGAAATAAATTGTTAGTCTGATGGAATTACTCTTTTAGACATAAATTGGTAAAACGATTGTTCTGAAAAGGGATTTACGTGTTTATTTTGAGTACTTTAACTTAAGACAAAGGCTTGGTTTTAATCATGAAGGGCAGTGCCTGAAACTCACAGGCGTAAAATCAGGGGTCAGCAGTCTATGACTTGAGGCCTAAATCTTGCCTGCTACATGGTTTTGTAAAGCCCAGAAGCTAAGAATGATGTTTAGAGATAAATGTTCATAGTTGGTTTGATGGTAGGAAGCACTAACTTTGAACCTCAAAGTGTCATGTTCTCCTGCCACTGAAGAATTTTTTTCTCCTCATTAATAGGCCCATATTACCAAAAATTATACTCAATTAGATGTGTATAAGAGACAGGTTCACGTATTGCTGAAGCCTGGCTTGGAGAATTTTGAGCATTACTTTACTAGCATGTGAGATGAGCGCAATTGTGAGGTAGTTTGAGCATTCTTTGGCANGTGAGATAGGTTTCCCCCCCATAGAAGCTAGGAATTATTAACCTGTGGCTAGAAAGTTCATCGGGCATAATAAGTGCTCAGAGAATGTTGGCTGCTGCTGCTACTAATGATACTAACAAGGTGACCATCATGGGGTTTTTATAAGAGGAGAAGGTATGGGTGGACCAAATAGAATGAGCACTTGGATTTCCTGCCAGTTTCATGTTAGTCTGAAATAAATTGTTAGTCTGATGGAATTACTCTTTTAGACATAAATTGGTAAAACGATTGTTCTGAAAAGGGATTTACGTGTTTATTTTGAGTACTTTAACTTAAGACAAAGGCTTGGTTTTAATCATGAAGGGCAGTGCCTGAAACTCACAGGCGTAAAATCAGGGGTCAGCAGTCTATGACTTGAGGCCTAAATCTTGCCTGCTACATGGTTTTGTAAAGCCCAGAAGCTAAGAATGATGTTTAGAGATAAATGTTCATAGTTGGTTTGATGGTAGGAAGCACTAACTTTGAACCTCAAAGTGTCATGTTCTCCTGCCACTGAAGAATTTTTTTCTCCTCATTAATAGGCCCATATTACCAAAAATTATACTCAATTATTATATTTTGACTTTCATAAATAAAACTTGATAGAAAATTTTCTCTTACTATAGAAGATCCTACATAATATCCTTGATTTTGCGTCTTGGTCCAGGAAATGCCTAAATGTTTATGATCTGTTTACAGAGAAAATTTGCTGAGTCCGAGCTAAGTAACCTCCTGTGCATTTAAAATACAGTGTAGACTCTTCATAGCTGAACGGCACTCCCAAGATCGCTTAGTGCAGTACCTTAGTGTTATAGAGAAACTGAATCAAAAGATAGGCAACTTGTGCACCACAGCCTGGCTAATTAGTGACAGAGCCTGGATGAGCCATTAGAACCTTTGGTGCTTAAATCAGTAAATGTCCTATGGGAGCTGGCAGACCTTCTGGGTAGCATGGTTTTGCTTTATTATCTCTCTTTACATGGGCTTCTATGTTGTCACCCGTCTCAAGCCTTTAATGGACAAGTCAACCTACAAAACTCAGCTGTCCCATGGCCCCATTGAACAGGGCCTGCTAAACATCAGTGTGTTGCTCTGTTTCCATCTGTGGGTGGATCTCTTTAGATTTGAGAATTTTTCATTAAAGTTGTTTCAGAAGCCCTGGTACCCTTTTCCATTTTCAGTAATGGTGAATAACCAGATAGGTTTAGGATGAGATTGTTCATAGAGCAGAGCAGTAGCCCTTAACCGAGGTGATAATTTCCCCCCATGTCCCACTTCCCTATTGTTCCCTGGTTATTTGCTAATAAATTGTGCCAGCTTGTATGTGTTTCATGCACTCCTGACTGGATAGTGGTGATCACGTGGTGGTGCTTGTTTCTCTTTCTACAGGTGGTTTACAAATCCAACGACCGTCAATGCCTTCTACAGTGCATCCACCAACCAGATCCGTGAGTACTGGCTCCTCGTCTCCTTAATGTGCTCCAAAATGGGCAGAGCTGTGATTTAAGAGTAGGGCATTCTTTATTTCCCCCAGAAGTGACCAGGTATGTTGGTGAAGAAAAGTTTGTTTCCCTGCCTATATGTCTAGCTTTCCTCATTTTCTTTACCTTATGAGGTTTTTTTGGAAAGCTTTATATGACAAAGTGTTAGTTGCTCATTCGTGTCCAACTCTTTGTGACCCCATGGACTGTAGCCCACCAGGCTCCTCTGTCCATGGAATTCTCCAGGCAAGAATACTGGAGTGAGTTGCCATGCCCTCCTCCTGGGGATCTTCCCGACCTAAGTATCCAACCCAGGTCTCCAGCATTGCAGGCAGGTTCTTTACCATCTGAGCCACCAGGGAAGCCCAAGCTTTATATAGCCATTAAGTTAAAAAAAAGAAAACAATGATAATATATAAAACTGCAGTGATGTTGGCCATGAAAAANTGGGGATCTTCCCGACCTAAGTATCCAACCCAGGTCTCCAGCATTGCAGGCAGGTTCTTTACCATCTGAGCCACCAGGGAAGCCCAAGCTTTATATAGCCATTAAGTTAAAAAAAAGAAAACAATGATAATATATAAAACTGCAGTGATGTTGGCCATGAAAAAGGAACAAGCTTGCACTTCTCTGTCATGATGGTCTTACTGATGTTTATTTTATTTCTAGGATTGATGGAAAAGACAAGTAGGTAACTGGGAAGATTTTAGAAGCTGTTAAGAAAAGCTTTGAAATGCTCTAAATAATCCTGGGATGTAAAGTCTAGAGTTTCTTTTATTTACATGTACTAGTACATGGGTTTCCCAGGTATCCCAGTGATAAAGGATCTGCCTGCCAATGTAGATGTGCGTTCGATCCCTGGGGTGGGAAGATCCCCTGGAGAAGGAAATGGCAACCCACTCCAGTATTCTTATCTGGGAAATCCTATTGAAGAGGAGCCTAGCAGGCTACAGCACATGGAGTCCCAAAGAGTCAGACACAGCTGAGCAACTAAACAATAGCAACAAATTAGGTACATAATTATAAATGCCATGATAAGTTAAAAACATTATTAAGGATCATATTGCCACAAATAAAAAAATCTGACAGCACCAAGTGTTGATGACAGAGAAGCCTAGTGCTAGTGGAAATGTAAATTGCTTCACCCACCTTGCTGCACAGGTAGGCAACACCTGGAAAAGCCAAAGATGGATGTATATGTCCATGAATGTCATTTAAGCTCTTGACATGTGCCCGAATGCTGTCACTCAAAGTGTGGTCCAGTGATTATCAGCAACAGAGCCCAAGGGGGAGCTTGTTAGAAATGCAAATTCTCAGGCCCCACTTTAGACCTATTGTTCATAAACCCTGGATATGGGGCCCAGAAATCTGTTTTACTAAGCCCTCCAGGTGAGGCTAACATACTTGGGGAAGCAGTGCCCTAGAGAAGTCTCACATGGAGAGGCCCACATGAGAATGGTCATAGCAGTGTTCTTTATAATAGCAGCAAAAGGGGAATAACTTACCTGGCACATTAAAAGAAAATGAGTGAAATGTGCCATGTTCACCCAAGGGCATGCCGTGCAGCATTGCCTAATGAGTGACCAGAGTGACGTGGATGAAGTTCACAAATAATAGGCTGTGTGTGTGTGTGTGTGTGTGTGTGTGTGTGTGTGAAAACCAACTTGGGAGAGTACATCATAAAAAAAGAGTTGAAAAGCACGCAGAACAGTTCTATATATTGTCCACAGGTCCGTCCATGTGTAGTAAAAGTATGAAGACATTGACATAAAATGACAGACACTGAGCGCACATGGGCAGTGAGCTGTTGTGGGAGGGCAGGCTATTCCTGCTGATGCCCTTGCTGGTTTTTCACCCCCCTTGCACCTCTTCTGGTCTCCACATGCCCTCGCTTGTATGGTGTGTACATTTAATCCCATGATTTTAAGTGCACATCTGATCCCATGGTTTTAAGCCTGTCTCTTTGCTGTTTGGTGAATGGAGGTGATGGAATTTATGAGGACTTGCTACCCTTGGCCCGCCCCTACTGTTTCCCCCAGGGATCCCTCTAATACCCTCCTCAATTGCCTCCCTGCTTCTGAACTCATTCCCCTTTGATCTAGTCTAAATGTAACATTGTAGCCATTTTAATGCTTTTTACAGTTGTCTCAGGTCCCTCCTTTGCTTAAAACCCATCATTAGCATCCCACCTCACAAAGAATACAAGCCATATTACTTGAAGTGGGGCCTATTACTGAGGCCTGTTATCAGCTGCCTTTGTCCCCCATCTGTTTCAGCCACACTGACCTCCTTCCTGTTCCTGGACCACGAAATATTCTTCCTTCCAGGCATTCGCACTTGGGATTCTCTTTGCTTTGGAAAATCTCCTCAAATGATCTGCATGGTTTGTGCAGATCAAATCTTCCTTCAAATCCTTGCCTGAATGCCACATTCTCATTGAGGCCTCCTGGCTGCCCACTCGTGGCAGGTCCTCTGGTGTCCTGACAGGACTCCCTGACCAGAGAGAATAGCCCACTCCCAGCAGGCACACCTTTTTTTAGCGTCGCCCTCATGTGGCCACTTTGAGGAATGACAGTGTCTACAGAACTGAAACTGGTATGGGATAGCACTTAACAGGATGTTAGCTGGCGGTGTATTATTATTATGAAAACGCCATTGCTTTCTTCCCCCGCCCCCAGCTTTATTGCAGTATAATTGACAAGTAAAAATTGTATATATTTAAAAATATACAACATGATGCTTTGCTATAGCTCTGAGTTGAGAGCTAAACTGCATGTGTTACATGGGCACTTAAATTTTCAGTTCAGTTCAGTCGCTCAGTCGTGTCCGACTCTTTGCGACCCCATGAATCGCAGCATGCTAGGCTTCCCGTCTATCACCATCTCCCGGAGTTCACTCAGACTCACGTCCATCGAGTCCCTTATGCCATCCAGCCATCTCATCCTCGGTCGTCCCCTTCTCNGTAGAGTCTTCTCTTGTGTTGTTGGAAGAGGGTGTTTGCTATGACCAGTGCATTTTCTTGGCAAAACTAGTAAATATCATCCTAAAGTATAAAATTATAGTTATTATCATTAAATTGTGGATTAAAATAAGGATGATTACTATTGTCATCACTAATCAGCATTACTAATCAATATTGTAAGTGTAATGAACTTAAAATATTAGTTTCATATGTACAGCACTTGTATACATTAGGTGTTCTATCTAACATAACTTAAATAGATCACAACATGAGTGAAAGAAAATTAACTTAGAATACATAAAACATGCCTATGCTTTTAAAATATACAAGAAAAATTAATACTTTGATGTCTGAATGCAAAATAAATCTATAAATTTAAATAGTTTCCTTATTCAAACAATAATATTGATATAAGCCAAAAATGGAAATGAAAAAAATAATAATGGGCAAAAAACTATAAAATACCTAGAAGTGAATTTAATAAAAAAGATACAAAAACTAATATGAAGAAATCTATAACATATTATGGAAGAGCATTAAGCAAGGTTTTGATAAGTGGAAATCATTTGACTAGATGGCATGAATTAGCATTATAAAAATGACATTTCCTTCCAAAAATTCATATATACTTTGCCATTTCTTTCCTTGAAATATAATTGGCTTACAATATTATATTAGTTTTAAGTATACAACTTACTGATTATGTTTATTCATTATGAAATGATCACGATAATTCTGATTACTAATTTTCACCATAACAGTTATTATAATATTGTTGGTTATCTTACCTATGTTATATATTATGTCCCTGTGACTTATTTATATTTTTCCTGGAAGTTTGTTACCTCTTGGTCTTCCCTGAGAGCTCCAGTTGGTAAAGTGTCTGCCTGAAATGCAGGAGACCCTGGTTCAATTCCTGGGTCAGGAAGATCCACTGAAGAAGGGATAGGCTGCCCACTCCAGTATTTTTGAGCTTCCCTGGTGGCTCAGCTGGTAAAGAATCTGCCCGTAATGTGGAAGATCTGGGTTCGATCCCTGAGTTGAGAAAATCCCCTGAAGAAGGGAGAGACTACCCACTCCAGTATTCTGGCCTGGAGAATTCCATGGACTATACAGTCCATGGGGTCACAAAGAGTCGGACATGACTGAATGACTTTCTCTTCCACATTTTGATCTTGTTCACTTATTTGGCCAATCCCCCTATGTCCCTTCTCTCTGGCCACTGCCAGTTTTCAGTATCTAAGAGTGTTTTTGTCACGTTATTTGTTTGTTTTGTCTTTTAGATTTCACATACAAGTGAAATCACATGGTATTTGTCTTTCTCTGTCTGACATATCAGTTGGCATAGTACCCTTTAAGTCTATTCATGTTGAAAATGGCAAGATTTCATTCTTTTTATAGCTCAGTAGTATTGCATTGTTTTTGCTGATTGTGAAAAAAAAAAAAAAAAAAAACACACACACACATACAAAAAAGCACCCTAGACAGCGTATTAAAAAGCAAAGACATCATCACTTTCCCAGCAAAGGTCAGTATAGGCAAAGCTAAGATTTTTCTAGTCATGTACAGTTGTGACTTGTATGATAAAGAAGGCTGAGCACCAAAGAATTGATGCTTTCTGAACTGTGCTGAAGAAGACTTTTGAGAGTCCCTTAGACTGCGAGGAGATCAAACCACTCAATCCTAATGAAAATCAACCATGAATATTCATTGGATGGATCGATGCTAGTGCTTAAGCACCAGTACTTTGCGCACCTGATGTGAAGAGCTAACTCATGGGGAAAGACTCTGTTGCTGGGAAAGATTGGGGGCAAGAGAAGAAGTGGGTGATAGAGGATGAGATGGTTGGATGGCATCACTGATTCAGTGGATGTGAGTTTGGGCAAACTCTAGCAGATAGTGAAGGATAAGGAAGCATGTCACGCTGCAGTCCATGGGGTCACAAACAGTCAGACATGACTGAACAACATTATTATACTATTTCAATGTGCAATGAATAAGTTTGGAAGGGAACAGAAAGAAATGAAAAGGCCATTCTGTTAAGGTCATAGAATGTTTGGAATTTTTTTAATACTAGAAGATTCCTGTTTTGTCTTTGTGTATTTTAATAATAAATTCAGGACATAGAAATTGCAAAAAAAATTGTTACTTAGATATCTCTTATTCTTTTTGTTTTTCCTATCAATTCTTTGACATTAGTACCTCTTTTATGTGTGTGTGTGCTAAGTCACTTCGTGTCAGATTCTTAGTGACCCTAAGGACTGTAGCCCACCAAGTCTCTGCTATCCATGGGATTCTCCAGGCAAGAATACTGGAGTGGATTGTCATGAGATCAAATCTGTCTCTCTTATGTCTCCTGCATTAGCAGGCAAGTTCTTTACCACTAGCACCACCTGGAAGACTGATGTCTTTTTTTGCAGAAAGTACCTTTCAATTCAGCCGCAGTATGTGACTAATGGCTGCCATGTTGAATCCTCTTTCCACCCTTCACCCTTTGGTGAAATCAGTGATGTGAACTGCATTTGGTTGTTTAATTGCTTGGTCATGCCTTTCTTGTAGATTTTGCCCAGAGAGAGGCATCAAAAAGAGTGACTTAGAGTAAAAGGACAGTAAGGTTAGGTGAGGTTAGTGTATTTATTCCTCTGTGTATCTCCCTGTGGGACTGTGCGTTGGTGTCATCCCTCTCCTGAAGGACATGATTTCTTTTTGGTGCCTACTTCCTATAGGCTTCTGGTAACCATTCTCTCCTCTTGCCTTCTCGGCCCTTCCAGTCCCTTCAAATATTAGAAGAAATTTAAAAAATCTTTCATTATTTATCTTCCCTCAGTCTTGCCTCATACTTATAAACAATCCTTTTACTAAAACTTTTACCCTGTTTGTGTCTTTGTTTTCATGCCAGAGTCCTAATTTATATAGTCATTCAATTCAAAGAGTTTAAAAATATACCACATCACATATCACAAGAAACATACACACATAGACACTATCAGATGTGTTATAGCACTTAAATATAAGATATAAGACAAACATTTGAAGAAAAATTTTACATAATTTTATGGGGAGAAAATGGCACTAAGTTGATAAAACATCATAGAGTAAAATCAAAGCAGATAAAAATCCCTGAGAAATTAGATGACGTTATAATTAGGAGGTTTGTATGACTAATCAAGAATAGAAGATTTTTAAAAATTTAAATATTGATATCACATAAAATTGATGAAATGTTAATGATTTACAAAGATCTGAAGATTTATTAATAGAATATCAATCAGAAAAAATGGACAATAAATTTGAACAGAGAATATACAAGAAATTAAATGCAGTTGTCAAATAAATCTATGAAAGTTGTTCAAGTTTATTAGTAGCTGGGCAATCTCAGAACAATCATATCATGTTCTTTCTCATTGAAAAAAGTAAAAAATATTGCCTTTATTCAGTTATCAAAAAAATTACAGGGAAAGGAACACCATAATAGATCATTGGTATAAATGTAAATTCTGCAACCAGTTCCTTTGATAGTAAAATGGCTTTATCTATAATCATAAAATCAAAATATGCCTTTGCTTTGCTTCTGCAATCCCATAATTAGTCACCTAAAAATGAAATAAAGTTATCAATATCTAAGAATGTATACACAGGATGTTTATTACTGTACTTTGACTGTAAATACATGAGAAGGAAGTCTACTACAGGGGATAAATATTGGAAGAAGTCATGGGCATTCATTTTACAAAATAGCATGACTCTAATAAAAACAGGTTATGTCTACATGTATTGACCTGACAAGAGGGGCATATTGTTAACAACGAAAAAATATACAGAATAATATATTTATAATCCTATTTTATTGAAAAACAGATAAAAAGGGAGAAGCACACATAAGTTTTTATATGTTTATAGAAAGCCATTGTGGATGGATAGGTACTAAATAATAATAATTATATAAATATGTTGTGAGTAAAGAGGGAAGAGGGGTGATATTTCAGTTTTACAGATTAAAATATGACAATTGATTCATTATACAAGCAAACATTTTGAAATAAGAGTAAAGAAGAAAAAAGCATTTGTATAGTAGACAAACTACACAATACATCATTTACAAAGCTGCTCTTTGTGACCATCCCAGATGCTGGATGTAAATACCTGAATCATCAAAAAGAGAGGGTTCCCACTCATGCAGAACCAGCTTCCGAAAAAACTGCCCTATTATCACACTTTCTATTCTGCATTAAAGTCAGTTAGCAATTTGTTCAGAAGGCAGCAAACAAAACCATCCCAAAGTAAAAGGAAAGCAAGAAGGCAAATTGGTTATATGAGGGGAACTTACAAATAATTAAAGAAAGAAGAGAAGCAAAAACCAAGGGAGAAAGGGAAAGGCAAGCCAACTAAGTGCAGATTTCCAAAGAACAGCATGCAGAGACAAGAAGTCCTTCTTCAATGAGCAGTGCGTAAAACTAGAAGAAACCAACAGAAGGGGAAAGACTGGAGATATCTTCAGGAAAATTAGAGATATCAAGGGAACACTTTGCCCAGAGATGGGCCCAAGAAAAGACACAAATGGTAAAGACCTAGTAGACACTGAAGAGATCAAGAAGAGATGGAAAGAATACATGGAAGAACTGTACAAAAAAGAACTAAGTGAACTGGATTACTATGAAGATGTGGTTAGCCACCCAGAGCCAGATATTCTGGAGAGAGAAGTCAAGTGGGCCTTAGGAAGCATCGCTAGGAACAAAGCTAGTGGATGTGATTGAATTCCAGTAGAACTATTCAAAACCCTAAAGGATCAACCCAACATCAAGATGTTGCATTCAATATGTCAGCAAATCTGGAAGACCCAGCAGTGGCCACAGGACTGGAAAAGGTCAGTGCTCATCCAAATTCCCAAGAAGGGTAGTACTAAAGAATGTGTTAACCATAGGACAACTGCAATCATCTCCTATCTAGTATTCCTGGTGGCTCAGATGGTAAAGAATCCACCTGCAATGCAGGAGACCTGAGTTCAATCCATGGATTGCAATGATCCCCTGAAGGAGGGCATGTCAGCACACTCTAGTATTTTTACCTAGAGAATCCCCATGGACAGAGGAGCCTGGTCCTCTGGGTCACAAAGAGCTGGACATGACTGAGCACTAAGTACAGCACAGTAGAGCCCATGCTTGTAAGTTTATGCTTAAAATCTCGCATGCTAGGCTTCAGCATTGAAGAAGGCAATGGCACCCCACTCCAGTACTCTTGACTGGAAAATCCCATGGAAGGGATTCCATGGCTGAAGTCCGTGGGGTCGCTAACAGTTGGACATGACTTCACTTTCACTTTCTGCATTGCAGAAGGAAATGGCAACCCACTCCAGTGTTCCTGCCTGGAGAATCTCAGGGATGAGGGAGCCTGTGGGCTGCCGTCTATGTGGTCGCACAGAGTCAGACAGGACTGAAGCGACTTAGTCGCAGAAGCAGTAGGCTTCAGCATTATGTGAGCCAAGAACTTCCAGATGTCCTAGCTGGAGTTAGAAAAGGAAGAGGAACCAGAGATCAAATGGCCAACATTCACTGGATCGTAGAAAAAGGTAGGGAATCCCAGAAAAAACATCTATTTCTGTTTCATCGCCTATGCCAAAGCCACTGTGTGGATCATAATAAACTGTGGAAAGCTCTTGAAGTGATGAGAATATGAGACCATATTACCTGTCTCCTGAGAAACCTGTATGCGGGTCAAGAAGCAACAGTTAGAACCCTGTATGGAACAACTGATTGGTTCAGGATTGAAAAAGGAGGATGACAGGGCTGTCTGCTGTCACCCTGTTTCTTTAATCTGTACACTGAACACATCATGAGAAATGCCAGGCTGGATGAATCACAAGCTGGAACCAAGATTGATGGGAGAAACATTAACAACCTCACTTATGTGGATGATACAACTCTAATGGCAGAAAGTGAAGAGGAACTGAAGAGCCCCTTGATGCAGGTAAAGGAGAGTGAAAAAGATCCTGTCCCATTACTTCATGGCAAATAGAGGGGGGAAATGTGGAAATAGTGACAGATTTTTTTCTTCTTGGGTTCTAAAATCACTGTGATGGTGACTGCAGCCACAAAACTAGAAGACATTTGCCTCTTGGCAGGAAAGCTATGATAAACCTAGACAGTGTGTTGAAAAGCATAGACGTTACTCTGCCAGCAAAGGTCTCATATAGTCAAGGCTATGGTCTTCCCAGTGGTCATGTACAGTTTTGAGGGCTGGACTGTAAAGAAAGAAGAGCACAGAACTGATGCCTTCAAACTGTGATGCTGAAGAAGACTGCTGAGAGTCCCTTGGACAGCAAGGAGATAAAACCAATCAATCTTATGTGAAATCAACCCTGAATACTTGTTGGCAATACTGATGCTGAAGCTGAAACTCCAGTATGTATTTTGGTCACCTGATGCAAACAGCTGATGCACCGGAAAATCTGTGATGCTGGGAAAGACTGAGGACAGAAGAAGCGGGAGTCAGAGGATGAGGTGGCTGGATGGCATCACAAATGCAAAGAACATGAACTTGGGTAAACTCTAGGAGAGGGTGAGGGACAGGGAGGCCTGGTGTACTGCAGTCCACGGGGTCATAAAGAGTCAGACACAACTCGGTGACTAAACAACAACAAACAATTTACAGCCTTCTGATCAATGTATACTTATTGTTATTTAGTCGCTAAATCACATCCAACTTTTTGCAGCTCTATGGACTGCAGCACACCAGGCTTACCTGTCCTTCACTATCTCCTGAAGTTTGCTCAGATCCATGTCCATTAAGTCAATGATGCCATCCAACCATCTCATCCTCTGTTACTCCCTTCTCCTCCTGACTTCAATCTTTCCCAGCAACAGGGTCTTTTCCAGTGAGTCACCTCTTCTTATCAGATGCACAAAGTACTGGAGCTTCAGCTTCAGCATCAGTCCTTCCAATGAACATTCAAGACTGATTTCCTTTAGGACTGACTGGTTTGATCTCCTTGCTGTCCAAGGGACTCTCAAGAGTCTTCTCCAGCACCACAGTTCAGAAAGCATCAATTCTTTGCTGCTCAGCCTTTTTTATGGTCCAACTCTCACATCCAAACATGACTGCTGGAAAAACCATAGCTTTGATGAGTACTTATGCTTTCATTAACTGATATAATTATTTTAACAGCTTAATTGTCAGGTTTGGCAGTAGATTTGTCCAAGTTTAATTCAGAACGAAAAATCTGAGTTAGAAATTGTTCTTTCCCTGAGTTCTATCTCAAGGCATTATTTTCTAAATTAGGAGTGTATAGTTGTTGTTGTTCAGTTGTGAAGTTATGTATCACTCTTGCAACCCCATGGTCTGTAGCCTCCCAGGCTCCTCTGTCTATGGGATTTCCCAGGCAAAAATACTGAAGTGGGTTGCCATTTGTGTTGGCATTTCCTTCTCCAGGGGATCTTCTCTACCCAGTGTCCCAATCTAAAATGGTTATGTACCAACAGAAAAAATTGTCTGAAATCTTCCACAAATTATCAGAAATTTTAAGATTTAATAATCTCTCTTCTTGCTTTTTGTATTCTTAAGAGATTTAATGATTTTATTATAAGTAATAATATATTTTACATTTATTTTTTGAAAGTGAAGTGAAAGTGAAGTCGCTCAGTCATATCCAACTCTTTGCAACCCCATGGACTGTAGCCTATCAGGCTCCTCTGTCCATGGGATTTTCCAGGCAAGAGTGCTGGAGTGGCTTGCCATTTCCTTCTCTAGGAGATCTTCCCAACCCAGGCAGATGCTTTACCATTTGAGCCACCAGGGAAGCCCCCATTTATTTTTATTTATTTATTAGATATTTTTATATAATTTTATAGCACAATTGGTGTAGTTTCTTTGGACAAAACAAAAACTTCACAAATCATTGTTATTTTAGGATAAATGTCATTCAAAACAAAGTTTCATGCCAAACCAAACTTAAACCCTCTATATGTAAAACCAAAGGATAGCTGGTCTATTAGCATTTTTGACCAACTGATATTTGATAGCCTACCTTAGTTGAATTTATTTGTGAGGAATCCTTGAAAGTTTTTCACAGCTGTTTTCACCACCATTTTTACTGCCTGGTAGATTCTTCCCAACTTCAACCATGCTATTTTTCCTACCCAGTCCTAGTTCAAATTTCACCTCTTTTCTAATGATTTTCTTAGTGAAAATCATTAGAAGTGGATTTTTTCTCTTTTATCCAATATTTTCATGTATTTTTAATAATGGTGTACATGTTTTAGTACCCATAATGCATTATAACCTTCCAGTGGCAATTAGTAGAGTATCACACAAATTGGTTACCAGTATAATTTTAAACAACAATAACAACAAAAATATTGACTATGAAATGATTTGCGATAATTTTTATTCCATATTTAAGTAATGACTTAAAATATTCTCACCTCAATCTTTTGGGGAATTGCAGATATAGTCCAAGTTTTAATCAGAAACTAGTTAATACAAGTTAGAAATTTGGAAAAGAAAAGTTCTGCTGAATCTATATCTATTTTATATCACTTTGGAGACCAAAGATTCTTGGAATAAAGAGATTTATAAATCATTAGCCCTGCAGCTTTCCTGTGTTTATTTTTCCAGATGGTACATTGCATATTGTGGGTATTCATACAAGACAGAGATGATTAATCAAAAGAGCAAAACATGTAGATGTCTTTTTTAATCATAATTTTAATTCTCTACTTTCTCCACCTCCAAAGATTTGAGTACAATATTTTTCCACATTGGCAGTATTTGTCTTTGTAATGCAAATTCCTAGTGTGGCCTAATCACATATCATTCCAGGCTAGAGATCTGTAAAATAGTTAGCATATGTTAAGGGTTTACTTATGACTTAGAACCTCTGTTAATTTTAAGCAAACACTGGTAGAGAATCCAAATGGAGGTATTTACTTACCTTATGAAAACAACAGTTGGAAGATTATACCAACTTTCATTCCACAATATAAGACTTCCTCATCCCTGCCTCCAGCCATATTCATACACTTTACAATAATTCCCTCCTCCTTTCTCATGTCCATCAGTACTTCTTTAGAGTTTACTTTAAATTCCATCCCCCAAATAGTTTCCTTCTGTTATCTTTCAAGATTTTCTTATTTTGATAATTCATTTTTTCAGATTTCCATCTAGCATGTATCTAATCATTACCATATACTCTATCATATATATTTTCTAACTTGTGAATGTGCTATTTTGACGTCGTACTTTTTGTGGTTAGAATGTAAGCTCCTTAATATCAGAAATTTTATTCCATTAGTGTTCTGCCCACTTCAGGCTGAAAGAGTAAATGATAAAAAAACAAATGTTGAAGTCAGTGGACTTTATCTGATGAGGTAAAATTGAATTTTGATCACTGTAAAGGTACTATTTTTTGGTCCTCAGAACCTGTAGCATGAGTGCACAAGATTGTGTTGTAGAATAGAAATGTATGTAAAGAGGACTTTGGAGTCACATTTGGATGGACAGTGTGACATTTTTGAAGAAATCTGCACATAATGAAAATTATATGCTATCGAGAATGGTTTAGGGTACAAGAGCTGAAAGCATAAGAAATTGGGAAGGTGCATCTAAGTAAGATCATGGAAACCCTGTATGCCATCACTTTTACCCTTAGATTTACAGAGCACTGAATATACTCCAGACACTGAAATGTATCTGTGTTTATTATATGTAATACATCTCATTTAATTTTTGCAGTCTATACCCAGTTCTGTATGTGACTGGTGACAGAAGCAAGGTCTGATGCTGTAAAGAGGAGTATTGCATAGGAACCTGAAATGTTAGGACCATGAATCAAGGCAAATTGGAAGTGGTCAAACAGGAGATGGCAAGAGTGAATGCTGACATTTTAGGAATCAGCGAACTAAAATGGACTGGAATGGGTGAATTTAACTCAGATGACCATTATATCTACTACTGTGGGCAGGAATCCCTTAGAAGAAATGGAGTAGCCATCACAGTCAACAAAAGAGTCGAAAATGCAGTACTTGGATGCAATCTCAAAAACAAAAGAATGATCTCTGTTTGTTTCCAAGGCAAACCATTCAATGTCACAGTAATCCAAGCCTATGCCCCAACCGGTAATGCTGAAGAAGCTGAAGTTGAACAGTTCTATGAAGACCTACAAGATCTTCTAGAACTAACACCCAAAAAAGATGTCCTTTTCATTATAAGGGACTGGAATGCAAAAGTAGGAAGTCAAGAAACAACTGGAGTAACAGGCAAATTTGACGCTGGAGTACGGAATGAAGCATGGCAGAGGCTAATAGAGTTTTGCGAAGAGAACACACTGGTCATAGCAAACACCCACTTCCAACAACACAAGAGAAGACTCTACACATGGACAACAACAGATGGCCAACACCAAAATCAGATTGATTATATTCTTTGAAGCCAAAGATGGAGAAGCTCTATATAGTCAGCAAAAACAAGACCAGGAACTGACTATGGCTCAGATCATGAACACTTCATTGACAAATTCAGACTTAAACTGAAGAAAGTAGGGTAGACCACTAGACCACTCAGGTATGACCTNAGTCAAGGCTATGGTTTTTCCAGTGGTCATATATGGATGTGAGAGTTGAACTGTGAAGAAAGCTGAGTCCTGAGGAATTGATGCTTTTGAACTGTGGTGTTGGAGAAGCCTCTTTGAGAGTCCCTTGTACTGCAAGGAGATGCAAACAGTCCATCCTAAAGGAAATCAATCCTGGGTGTTCATTGGAAGGACTGATGTTAAAGCTGAAACTCCAACACTTTGCCACTCCATGTGAAGAGTTGACTCATTGGAGAAGACCCTGATGCTGGGAGGGTTNGTGGTGTTGGAGAAGCCTCTTTGAGAGTCCCTTGTACTGCAAGGAGATGCAAACAGTCCATCCTAAAGGAAATCAATCCTGGGTGTTCATTGGAAGGACTGATGTTAAAGCTGAAACTCCAACACTTTGCCACTCCATGTGAAGAGTTGACTCATTGGAGAAGACCCTGATGCTGGGAGGGTTTGGGGGCAGGAGGAGAAGGGGACGACCGAGGATGAGATAGCTGGATGGCATCACTGACTTGATGGACATGAGTTTGAGTAAACTCTGGGAGTTGGTGATGAACAGGGAAGCCTGATGTGCTGCGATTCAGGGGGTCCCAAAGATTAGGAGATGACTGAGCAACTGAACTGAACTAAAGATAATAGTTATCCTCTCCACATTTTATAAATGCAGAAAGTAAACTTTGATAAAGTAGACTAGCTAAGAATAAGTAAAGAACGGAAGTTTAAATTATCATGCTCAAAGTTTTCAAGTAGTTACAGAATGAATGCATCAGTGTAACAATTAGGTCAGAAAAATGATCCTGTTAGATCTAGGTTATAGAACATATTGAAACTTCTTTGATTTTCTGTCAAAGAATAGTAACTGTGATGGGTAAAAGAGTTTTATAAAATTTGGGGTACAAAAGGAGTTTCTCCAAAGGATTTTGGTAACCTCTCTTTGACTTGAGTATCATTGCCTCACAAATATTGTTTGGCAGAAACATAAAGAGGCAACTTTTACTATGCACAGTTGAATATAATATTCTAAGAAAGAGAATTTTTGGTGTGTTCTCTGCCTGGGTCAAAACATAGATATAATACAGCGTCCATTTGTAAGGCACCAGTTAATAAGAGAAATTGCTAAAGCTTCAAGTGTCTAGGAGTAAGCAATTAGAATGGCAACACCATTCAAAGTCATATTAAGATGCAAAAGAAATCTGAACATTTATTTAAAGAAGGGAAGGTTTGTGGAGGAGAGCATCACACATGCCTTCAAATATTTACAAGGTTACTACCTAAATGGTAGAGGAAATCAAGTGTTTTGAGTCATAAAATATAAGAAAAGGGCATTTCTAATAGTCATCTTATAAACTGGATTGGATTTTCACTGAAGTAGATGAATTTATGATCACTAGAGGTTTGAAAATATAGGTTGCACAACCTCTCATCCGAGGTATCATCTCTTGAATTTTTCCATTGGATGTAGGAAATGTGTTAACACTAGGATTTTCTGTGTTTCCAAAAATGTGTAATCCAACTGAAACCAGTTTACATATAAGGCAACTCATTAGTTTATACAAAGGGAAAACGTGAGAGAAGGCATGCTTCAGAAATGGTTAAGAACCAGAAGTTCACATAACTCTGTCATCAGGGATACAGTTTCATTTCCCAATCTGGCTTCACTCATGTCGACTCTAAATTGGCATGGATTTGGAGTCCCTAATGTGGAGACTTGATTGTGAATCATCATCTTAAAGAATCAAGATATTGGAATTAAAAACAAACCCCAAAGCAAGAAAGGGGTTTTCTTCTAGAAAGGCTATCTCTTTGCTAGCAGGTGATTTGGTTGGGTTAGGCTTTGAGACACCATGATTTTAGAAATTGTCTTTTTGGTGGGGGGCGGGTGCTGCCCTGTGTCATCACGGCAGCACATAGGCGTTCTCTAATTGAAATATGAAGGCTTCTTGTGGCGCTTGGGCCGCTCTTGTTGCAAAGCATGGTCTTTGGAGCGTGGGGCTTCAATAATTGTGGTGCAGGCTTAGTTGCTCTGTGGCATATGGGATCTTAGTTCCCTGAGCAGGGATTGAACCCATGTCCCCTGCACTGAAAGGTGAATTCTTAACCACTGGACCACTAAGGAAATCTGTAGCAACATCTCTTGAGCTCCTTTCATTTTTTGAAATTGTCTTGAGCTTCTTTGCGTTGCTGCTGCTGCTAAGCCACTTCAGTCGTGTCCGACTCTGTGCGACCCCAGAGATGGCAGCCCACCAGGCTCCCCCATCCTTGGAATTCTCCAGGAAAGAACACTAGAGTGGGTTGCCATTTCCTTCCCCAATGCATGAAAGTGAAAAGTGAAAGTAAAGCCGCTTGGTCCTGTCTGACTCTTAGCGACCCCATGCCCACACAAAAGAGAACTCAGTTTCAGAAACTCTTTATAGTTGAAAAATAAACTCAAGTAAATGCATTTGTTTTGTCAATTCAAAAAATATCTGAAATCATGAAAATCTTTTATTACCAGGCTCAAAGTCACGATGTGTTCTAAAAGGAAGTCACCAGCATTTTAATCCTCCATTAGAACCATAGACACCCACGCAGCTATTATCAGAAGAAAAGGTAAGAAAACATTTTTTTCTCACCAATGGAAAAGAATATAGAATAACACATTAGTCTCTTATTTTTCTGACTAATCTTCAGTATTTACTTTACTTTGCCAATGTGTTTTACATAGTAATAACTGCTTCTCTGTCCTGAACGAATAGGTTAGTTATAGGAAAGATTTGCATGAAGGAGAATCAATAGGGCAAGTTTAAATACCCAGATGATATGGGGAGAGGAAACAGGACAAAATAATCTGGAAATTGTTGACAAATTGTGAGCAAAGAAATGAAAAAAGTATATACTTTGGGGAAGAAAAAGAAGGTCTGTGATGGCAAAAGTGAAAATACCAGGAAAATTCAGGTAAGTGGTTTTAAGGTTATGCTTTGTCCCACACTCATAAAAAATGGTTTGAGCTGATGTATTCTGTCCATTAGTAGAAGAAAAACAACTTTCATAATTAACTCCCTAGACATACACTCTGATTTGCCCAATATGAAGTGGAGTATGTTGATCATATACATGTAAGAGTACTTTAAGAGAGTTTTATTGCATAAACTCCTATACTTTGGCCACATGATGCAAAGAACTGACTCATTGGAAAAGATCCTGATGCTGGGAAAGACTGAAGGTGGGAGGAGAAAAAAATGACAGAGGATGAGATGGTTGAATGGCATCACCAACTCTATGGACATGAGTTTGAGTAAGCTTTGGGAGTTGGTGATGGACACGGTAGCCAGGCATGCTGCAGTCCATAGGGTCATAAAGAATTGGACAAAACTGAGCAACTGAAATGATTGCTTAGTTCAGTTCATTTCATTTCAGTTCAGTCGCTGTCGTGTCCGACTCTTTGTGACCCCATGAATCGCAGCACGCCAGGCCTCCCTGTCCATCACCATCTCCCAGAGTTCACTCAGACTCACGTCCATCGAGTCTGTGATGCCATCCAGCATTCTCATCCTTGGTCGCCCCTTCTCTTCCTGTCCCCAATACCTCCCAGCATCAGAGTCTTTTCCAATGAGTCAACTCTTCAGATGAGGTGGCCAAAGTACTGGAGCTTCAGCTTTAGCATCATTCCTTCCAAAGAAATCCCAGGGCTGATCTCCTTCAGAATGGACTGGTTGGATCTCCTTGCAGTCCAAGGGACAGTCAAGAGTCTTCTCTAAAACCACAGTTNATGAGTCAACTCTTCAGATGAGGTGGCCAAAGTACTGGAGCTTCAGCTTTAGCATCATTCCTTCCAAAGAAATCCCAGGGCTGATCTCCTTCAGAATGGACTGGTTGGATCTCCTTGCAGTCCAAGGGACAGTCAAGAGTCTTCTCTAAAACCACAGTTCAAAAGAATCAATTCTTTGTTGCTCAGCCTTCTTCATAGTCCAACTCTCACATCCATACATGACCACAGGAAAAACCATAGCCTTCAATAGACAGACCTTAGTCGGCAAAGTAGTATCTCTGCTTTTGAATATACTTTCTAGGTTGGTCATAACTTTTCTTCCAAGGAGTTAGTGTCTTTTAATTTCATGGCTGCAGTCACCATCTGCAGTGATTTTGGAGCCCAGAAAAATAAAGTCTGATACTGTTTCCACTGTTTCCCATCTATTTCCCATGAAGTGATGGGACCGGATGCCATGATCTTCGTTTTCTGAATGTTTAGCTTTAAGCCAACTTTTTCACTCTCCTCTTTTACTTTCATCAAGAGGCTTTTTAGCTCCTCTTCACTTTCTGCCATAAGGGAGGTGTCATCTGCATATCTGAGGTTATTGAGATTTCTCCCGGCAATCCAGCTTGTGTTTCCAGCTTGTGATTCCAGCTTGTGTTTCTTCCAGTCCAGCATTTCTCATGATGTACTCTCCGTGGAAGTTAAATAAGCA
>SJYA01002995.1:169994-219212 GCA_006410615.1 Neotragus moschatus
AGTGATCACATCATCATGATTATCTGGGTCGTGAAGATCTTTTTTGTTCAGTTCTTCCGTGTATTCTTGCCACCTCTTCTTAATATCTTCTGCTTCTGTTAGGTCCATACCATTTCTGTCCTTTATTGAGCCCATCTTTGCTTTAAATGTTCCCTTGGTATCTCTAATTTTCTTGAAGAGATCTCTAGTCTTTCCCATTCTGTTGTTTTCCTCTATTTCTTTGCATTGATCGCTGAAGAAGGATTTCTTATCTATTCTTGCTATTCATTGGAACTCTCTATTCAGATGCTTATATCTTTCCCTTTCTCCTTTGCTTTTTGCCCTCTCTTCTTTTCACAGCTATTTGTAAGGTTTCTCCAGACAGCCATTTTCCTTTTTGCATTTCTTTTCCATGGGGATGGTCTTGATCCCTGTCTCCTGTACAATGTTACAAACCTCATTCCATAGTTCATCAGGCACTCTATCTATCAGATATAGACCATTAAATCTACTTCTCACTTCCACTGTACAAGGAATAAGAGAGAGGAAGGGAAAAGGAGACATTTTTCTATGGATATTTTGCTATTGCCCCATTCTCTTTGTGATGCATGAATCTCATTTGTAGGATTGAGCTTGATGTGTTACGGCCATATTTTAAAACTCAGGTAGCACTTCCTCCAGTTATCCACTGCCTTTCTTGTAGATTTCATCATTAGGATCTGCAGAGTAAGCCTCATAAAAATTATTATGTTTTATCACCCCACATTAAAGTGACTGGTATGATGGTCTGACTATCTTAAGAGAATGGCTAATTATCCATCTTTTACCATTTGCAAGGTCAGTGTATCAGCTTCTGAGAGGACCAGTATTGGGTAAAGGGCTAACAAGAAATTGAAAGGTTTTGTGAATAGATCAATGACCTTCGTTTGTCATAGGAGGTAGTTCACTTCAGTTCAGTCACTCAGTCATGTCCGACTCTTTGCAACCCCATGAATCACAGCATGCCAGGCCTCCCTGTCCATCACCCACTCCCGGAGTTCACTCAGACTCACACCCATCGAGTCACTGATGCCATCCAGCCATCTGATCCTCGGTCGTCCCCTTCTCCTCCTGCCCCCAATCCCTCCCAGCATCAGGGTCTTTTCCAATGAGTCAGTTCTTCACATGCGGTGGCCAAAGTACTGAAGCTTCAGCTTTAGCATCATTCCTTCCAAAGAAATCCCAGGGCTGATCTCCTTCAGAATGGACTGATTGGATCTCCTTGCAGTCCAAGGGATTCTCAAGAGTCTTCTCCAACACCACAGTTCAAAAGCATCAATTCTTCGGCACTCAGCCTTCTTCACAGTCCAACTCTCACATCCATACATGACCACAGGAAAAACCATAGCCTTGACTAGACAGACCTTAATCGGCAAAGTAATGTCTCTGCTTTTGAATATACACTCTAGGTTGGTCATAACTTTTCTTCCAAGAAGTAAGCAGCTTTTAATTTCATGGCTGCACTCACTATCTGCAGTGATTTTGGAGCCCCAAAAAGTAAAGTCTGACACTGTTTCCACAGTTTCCCCATCTATTCCCATAAAGTGATGGGACTGGATGCCATGATCTTCGTTTTCTGAATGCTGAGCTTTAAGCCAGCTTTTTCACTCTCCTCTTTCACTTTCATCAAGAGGCTTTTTAGTTCCTCTTCACTTACAGGCTCTGATAATTCCAGTAGAGAACAGACATTCCTACATGAGCATGTCCTTATGTCAGAGCCAGCAGCAGATGAAAATGATAAAGATAGTATCAAGAGTAAGAACAAGAATTACTAATTGAATTATTACTCAGACCACATATAGTTTTTGTTTCATTTAAATTTTGAAACCAGCTGTTGCTGCTACTAAGTTGCTGCTGCTAAGTTGCTTCAGTCATGTTCGACTCTGTTTGATCCCATAGATGGCAGCCCCCCAGGCTCCTCCATCCCTGGGCTTCTCCAGGCAAGAGCACTGGAGTGGGTTGCCATTTCCTTCTCCAATGCATAAAAGTGAAAAGTGAAAATGAAGCCACTCAGTCATGTCCAACGCTTAGCAACTCCATGGATTATAGCCTACAAGGCTCTTCAGTCCATGGGATTCTCCAGGCAAGAGTATTGGAGTAGGGTGCCATCACCTTCTCTATGAAACCAACACAAAACATTTTTATTATCCTGTTTTTACTAATGAAGCAGCAGGCTTTTAGAATTTAAGAAATATACCAGAATGAGTTGACCAAGCTTATATCTAACAAATAAGGCTTTTGAACCCAGGACCAGAAGGCAGGTTAATACCTGAAGAACAGTCAGGACTACAGTTAACATCCTACAGGGATGGCTCAGACAGTAAAGAATCTGCCTGCAAAACCCGAAACCTGGGTTTGATCCCTGGGTCAGGAAAATTCCCTGGGGAAGGGAATGACAGCCCACTCTAGTATTCTTGTCTGGAGAATTCCACGAACAAAGGAGCCTGTGGGCTATAGTCCATGGAGTCATAAAAGAGTTGGACAAGACTGAGTGACCAAACACAGTTGCTCTTACAGTGCTCTGGCAATGAACTAATATTACTTCCTCTGACTATATTTTCAATGCAGCAATATTTCTTCAGCATGTTAGGTGTTCAGGAGTTATGGAGTGGTTCTGGGTAAGAGTGGAATAGGATTCATGAGAAATCTGGGTTACATGATTTTAAGCAAGTTTTTCTTATTATTAATAAGAACTCTCTAAGAAGGAGATATAATTCCAAAGATCATCCGTGTATTACAGAGTATTGTCTCCAGTGGAAAACAGTTTGTTAAGAGTTGAACTAGGGTGTATCATTATCATGAGAACATATGAGAACTTACTCTCAAAAAAATGGAAACAGATAATATTATTAGGATAAAGAAGAGAAGAATTGCCCAAATTTAGAGAGGATTAGGGAACAGAGTCAAAAGATCCTATCTGCTTAATCTAAAATATTTTTTGAAACTCCTGTATCTTAAAACCTCATTTGAAAGTTATACCTCTCTTTATCTTCAAGGTTGTATGCATAAAATGGACATACTTGAATAGAGATAGTAAACATCTGAAATTATATGATGATCTGTATGCTTTTACCCCCTATGAATTTAAGGGGACTGCTAACTAAGACATGTAGAGTATAAAACCAAAACAAAAATTTAACATATGCATGTTTGAAATCACAGGATTGTATCATCAGACTATACTGAGCACATAGCTTAAATAAGAATTTGTTTGCCTTTAGGCAGACGAAACCTCTGATCACAGAAATCCTTTTTATTGATTAAGATGCTATCTCTATTACTTTGTGCACTCTGCAGAATGTGTTTGAACCTCAGTGCCTGAACTCAAAGAATAATGGGACATAAGTTCAAGTGAGTTATTTATTTAAGTCAGAAGAGGCCTTGAGAGGTTCTTACATTATCCAAATAAGGTAACTGAGGCCAACTAGGGAGCCATATAATCTCAAGGCAGACTGCTGACAGAGACAGGGCTTCAAGTTTCCATTCACCTGATTTGTGGCACTTTAAGAGACTATCCACCTGTCATTTTGTATCTCCATCCTCAGAGCTATAGTGTGTTTTGTGAGTCAAACAGCTTCCGAGCTAATTAGAAGTCAAAACAAGATTGCATCCGATGAGCACATGAAAGAAAACAGGTTTCAAGTGGGCTTCGAAAGAAAAGAATGGACTATATTTCTACTTAGAAAGCATTTTGGGAATGAAGCTAAGCACTTAGAGAGAGTTAATATTTACCATGATGTGTAATTATAGGAATTTGAGCTGATGCTCCTGAGTACAAATGGTCCCCATTTTTTCACCAAGCAGTTTCTGCTCAGCCATGGGGAAGGAGCAAACAAGACCACTGAGAGATGTGACTGAATTATTAACAACATAGTTTGCTTATAAGGATTAATTGTGAATTCTGAATCAATATTTTATCATTTTAGCTAGTGAAAAATGTATGAGACAGCCCCCTTTTTGTAAGCATCCCAGCTTAATTTAAAAAAGATCTAATCCTCCAATTGTCATTGCCTTCTTTACCTGTATTAGGTTGATTAGCTAGATTCTGATTCAGCTAGGAGCAGTCTCTTAAGAGTCTCTGCCCACCAAAACATCCCTTACCCACCCTCCCCACACACAACTGTTTAATAATTTATTTACTCAGAAAACATTTACTGGTTACTCAAATGCAGATTACTATGAAGTGTTTTTGGTATATGCAGATGACAGATATATAGTCTAAGCCTAGGAGCAACATACAGACATCATCATGATGAAATTGTGTTGTTGTTGAGTCACTAAGTCATGCCCAACTCTTTGTGACTCCATGGACTACAGCGTACCAGGCTTCCTGTCCTTCATTATCTAACAGAATATGCTCAAATTCATGTTCATTGAGTCAGTGATGCCATCCAAACATCTCATTCTCTGTTGCTGCCTTCTTGTTTTGCCTTCAATATTTCCCAGCATCAGGGTCTTTTCTAGTGAGTCAGCTCTTCACATCAAGTGGTCAAAGTAATGGAGCTTCGGCATTCAGTTCAGTTCACTAGCTTCTGTTCTGTAGCTTAGACTCTTTGTGACCCCATGAACTGCAGCACTCCAGGCCTCCATGTCTATCACCAACTCCTGGACTGCACCCAAACCCGTGTCCATTGAGTCAGTGATGCCATCCAACCGTCTCATCCTCTGTCGTCCCCCTCTCCTGCCCCCAATCTTTCCCAGCATCAGGGTCTTCTCCAATGAGTCGGTTCTTCACATCAGGTGGCCAAAGTATTGGAGTTTCAGCTTAAACATCAGCCCTACCAATAAACACCCAGGACTGACCTCCTTTAGGATGGACTGGTTGGATCTTCTTGCAGTCTAAGGGACTCTCAAGAGTCTTCTCCAACACCACAGTTTCAAAAGCATCAATTATTTGGCTCTCAGCTTTCTTCACAGATCAACTCTCACATCCACACATGACCACTGGAAAAACCAAAGCATTGACTACACGGACCTTTGTTGACAAGGTAATATCTCTGCTTTTCAATATGCTGTCTAGGTTGGTCATAACTTTTCTTCCAAGGAGTAAGGATATTTTAATTTTATGGCTACAAGCACCATCTGCAGTGATGTGGGAGCCCAGAAAAATAAATTCTGCCACTGTTTCCACTGTTTCCCCATCTATTTCTCATGAAGTGATGGGACCAGATGCCATGATCTTCATTTTCTGAATGTTGAGCTTTAAGCCAACTTTTTCACTCTCCTCTTGAACTTTCATCAAGAGGCTTTTTAGTTCTTCTTCACTTTCTGCCATATGGGTAGTGTCATCTGCATATCTGAGGTTACGGATATTTCTCCTGGCAATCTTGATTCTAGCTTGTGCTTGCTCCAGCCCAGCATTTCTCATGATGTACTCTGCATATAAGTTAAATAAGCAGGGTGACAATATACAGCCTTGATGTACTCCTTTTCCTATTTGGAACCAGTCTGTTGTTCCATGTCCAGTTCTAACTGTGGCTTCCTGACCTGCATATAAGTTTCTTAAGAGGAAGGTCAGGTGGTCTGGTATTCCCATCTCTCTCAGAATTTTCCACAGTTTATTGTGATCCACACAGTCAAAGGCTTTGGCCTAGTCAATAAAGCAGAAATAGATGGTTTATTTTGTAAATGCTTGTGGAAGGTCTACAAGACCTTCTAGAACTAACATCCAAAAAAGATATCCTTTTCATTCTAGGGGACTGGAATGCAAAAGCGGGAATTCAAGAAATACCTGGGGTAACAGGCAAATTTGGCCTTGGAGTACAGAATGAAGCAGGGTAAAGGCAAATAGAGTTCTGCCAAGAGATTGCACTGGTTATAGCAAACACCCACTTCCAACAACACAAAAGAAGACTCTACACATGGACATCAACAAATGGTCAACACCAAAATCAGATTGATTATATTCTTTGCAGCCAAAGATACAGAAGCTCTATACAGTCAGTAAAAACAAGACTGGGAGCTGACTGTGGCTCAGATCATGAACTCCTTATTGCCAAAACTTCAACATTAGTCCTTCTGATATTTAGGGTTGATTTCCTTCATGATTAATTGTTTACATGTAATCCAACTTTCCTTATGCACATCATTTTGTGTGTTTGTGGTGTATGTGTGCTTGTGTTAGTACGTGATAGGTATATCAATTGATTCACAACAGTAGAAATAAAAACCCAAGGATCAATGTCTCCTCTCGTCTATTTTCAGAGGATAATGTTATCTTCTCCTTAAAGTGTCTCCCAGTCCAACAGCTCTTGGAAGTCCTCAAGGAAGTGTGTGACATGGAAGGACTGTAAACAGATGGATATGTATATGAGTGTGGAGTTTGAATCCAGTATACATGACTTAATAGCCTTGTAACCTTAGGCAAGTTCCTTAATCTCAATTTTTTCATCTATATTATGAAAATGAACAAAGTACACACCCTGTCTCCCCAAATTTGTTATAAAGATGAGTTGTAAGAACACATAGAATAGTGCCTGATAAAAAATAACTCCTTAATATTCATTTATTCTAATTATATCTATAATGATATGGACCATTTTTCAATGACTCTGAGATGCATTTCATTTTCCTACTTTAGCATCCCTGAAATTAGGATGTTACTTTGAAGTTATAGTGTCTTAAATAAAATAAAAGGTATCTTTATAAAATTCATATTTGTATATAATCATATGTAATATTAACATATGTATGAATAATATATATTATCATAGACTTATGAGTAGTCTTATCAGCTCTCTTAATTTATTGTTCAGTTGCTCAGTCATGTCCGATTCTTTGTAACCCCATGGACTGTAGCACACCAGCCTCCCCTGTGGTTCACTATCTCCTCAGTTCAGTTCAGTTCAGTCGTTCAGTCGTGTCCGACTCTTTGCGACCCCATGAATCGCAGCACACCAGGCCTCCCTGTCCATCACCCACTCCCGGAGTTCACTCAGGCTCACGTTCATCGAGTCCGTGATGCCATCCAGCCATCTCATCCTCTATCAGCCCCTTCTCCTCCTGCCCCCAATCCTTCCCAGCATCAGAGTCTTTTCCAATGAGTCAACTCTTCACATGAGGTGGCCAAAGTACTGGAGTTTCAGCTTCAGCATCATTCCTTCCAAAGAAATCCCAGCAGTGATATCCTTCTGAATGGACTGGTTGGATCTCCTTGCAGTGCAAGGGACTTTCAAGAGTCTTCTCTAAAACCACAGTTCAAAAGCATCAATTCTTCAGCACTCAGCCTTCTTCATAGTCCAACTCTCACATCCAAACATGACCACAGGAAAAACCATAGCCTTCCTAGAGTTTGCTTAAACTTATATCCACTGAGTTGGTGATGCCATCCAACCATCTCATCCTCAATAGCCCTCTTCTCCTCCTGCTCTCGATATTTTCTGGCATCAGGATCTTTTCCAATGAGTTGGCTCTTTGTATCAGGTGGCCAAATTGTTGGAGGTTCAACTTCAACATCTGTCCTTCCAATGAATATTCAGGACTGATTTCCTTTAGGATAGTCTGGTTGGATCTCCTTGCAGTCCAAGGGACTCTCAAGCGTCTTCTCCAATACACAGTTCAAAAACATCAATTCTTCAGCCCTCAGCTTTCTTTATAGTCAAACTCTCACATCCATACCTGACTACTGGAAGAAGCATAGCTTTGACTACATGTACCTTTTTTGGCAAAGTAATTTTTCTGCTTTTTAATACTCTGTCTAGGTTTGTCATAGCTTTTCTAAGGAGTTGCTGCTGCTTGCGCTAAGTCACTTCAGTCATGTCTGACTCTGTGTGACCCCATGGATGGCAGCCCACCAGGCTCCTCCATCCCTGCTATTCTCCAGGCAAGAACACTGGAATGGGTTGTCATTTCCTTCTCCAATGCATGAAAATGAAAAGTGAAAGTGAAGTCACTTAGTCGTTTCCAACTCTTTGCCACCCCATGGACTGCAGCCTACTAGGCTCCTCCATCTATGGGATTTAGCGTGTTTTAATTTCATGGCTACAGTCACCGTTCACAGTGATTTTGGAGCCCAAGAAAATGAATGTTCAGATTTGATTTCCTTTAGCTCCTTTTATATTTCCACCATTTTATTCTTCCTTAATTCAGTTCAGTGTGGCAATCTGACATTCATGTTCTGGTCCATGTAATAATGTGGGCATTACAGCTTGAACCTAATAAAACTCCTTGGATACTGATAATACCTGCACTGGGATATCTAGCAGTCGAGGTCTGGAGCATTAGGGTATCTATAGAAGACTGCTATTTCTTTTACTATTAAGAGTGGTTAGTACTTATTATGCCAAAAAATCACTTTCATTTCTGCTAACACGTTAATAGTCTCTTGAATGTAACTTTGTNATAAAAAATAACTCCTTAATATTCATTTATTCTAATTATATCTATAATGATATGGACCATTTTTCAATGACTCTGAGATGCATTTCATTTTCCTACTTTAGCATCCCTGAAATTAGGATGTTACTTTGAAGTTATAGTGTCTTAAATAAAATAAAAGGTATCTTTATAAAATTCATATTTGTATATAATCATATGTAATATTAACATATGTATGAATAATATATATTATCATAGACTTATGAGTAGTCTTATCAGCTCTCTTAATTTATTGTTCAGTTGCTCAGTCATGTCCGATTCTTTGTAACCCCATGGACTGTAGCACACCAGCCTCCCCTGTGGTTCACTATCTCCTCAGTTCAGTTCAGTTCAGTCGTTCAGTCGTGTCCGACTCTTTGCGACCCCATGAATCGCAGCACACCAGGCCTCCCTGTCCATCACCCACTCCCGGAGTTCACTCAGGCTCACGTTCATCGAGTCCGTGATGCCATCCAGCCATCTCATCCTCTATCAGCCCCTTCTCCTCCTGCCCCCAATCCTTCCCAGCATCAGAGTCTTTTCCAATGAGTCAACTCTTCACATGAGGTGGCCAAAGTACTGGAGTTTCAGCTTCAGCATCATTCCTTCCAAAGAAATCCCAGCAGTGATATCCTTCTGAATGGACTGGTTGGATCTCCTTGCAGTGCAAGGGACTTTCAAGAGTCTTCTCTAAAACCACAGTTCAAAAGCATCAATTCTTCAGCACTCAGCCTTCTTCATAGTCCAACTCTCACATCCAAACATGACCACAGGAAAAACCATAGCCTTCCTAGAGTTTGCTTAAACTTATATCCACTGAGTTGGTGATGCCATCCAACCATCTCATCCTCAATAGCCCTCTTCTCCTCCTGCTCTCGATATTTTCTGGCATCAGGATCTTTTCCAATGAGTTGGCTCTTTGTATCAGGTGGCCAAATTGTTGGAGGTTCAACTTCAACATCTGTCCTTCCAATGAATATTCAGGACTGATTTCCTTTAGGATAGTCTGGTTGGATCTCCTTGCAGTCCAAGGGACTCTCAAGCGTCTTCTCCAATACACAGTTCAAAAACATCAATTCTTCAGCCCTCAGCTTTCTTTATAGTCAAACTCTCACATCCATACCTGACTACTGGAAGAAGCATAGCTTTGACTACATGTACCTTTTTTGGCAAAGTAATTTTTCTGCTTTTTAATACTCTGTCTAGGTTTGTCATAGCTTTTCTAAGGAGTTGCTGCTGCTTGCGCTAAGTCACTTCAGTCATGTCTGACTCTGTGTGACCCCATGGATGGCAGCCCACCAGGCTCCTCCATCCCTGCTATTCTCCAGGCAAGAACACTGGAATGGGTTGTCATTTCCTTCTCCAATGCATGAAAATGAAAAGTGAAAGTGAAGTCACTTAGTCGTTTCCAACTCTTTGCCACCCCATGGACTGCAGCCTACTAGGCTCCTCCATCTATGGGATTTAGCGTGTTTTAATTTCATGGCTACAGTCACCGTTCACAGTGATTTTGGAGCCCAAGAAAATGAATGTTCAGATTTGATTTCCTTTAGCTCCTTTTATATTTCCACCATTTTATTCTTCCTTAATTCAGTTCAGTGTGGCAATCTGACATTCATGTTCTGGTCCATGTAATAATGTGGGCATTACAGCTTGAACCTAATAAAACTCCTTGGATACTGATAATACCTGCACTGGGATATCTAGCAGTCGAGGTCTGGAGCATTAGGGTATCTATAGAAGACTGCTATTTCTTTTACTATTAAGAGTGGTTAGTACTTATTATGCCAAAAAATCACTTTCATTTCTGCTAACACGTTAATAGTCTCTTGAATGTAACTTTGTGTCATCCTGTGGAATTATAACTTCCAGGAGTGCTGCTTGGGACTCCTTATACATTACAGATTTTAATTAATCAATTCTTTCAGATTTGGATAGCAGACTGCCTGCTTCTTAAGACCCAAGCCTATATCCTGGGGTTAAGCTCAGGCTGGATAGGGAAGATGAGTAAGTAGCAATGGGTGGTGGTGGTGGTTTAGTCGCTAAGTTGTGTCCAACTTTTGAAACCCCGTTTACTGTAGCTTGCTAGGCTCCTCTGCCCATGGGATTCTCCAGGTAAGAATACTGGAGTGTGTTACCATTTCCTTCTCCAGGGGATCTTCCCATGCCAGGAATTGAACCCAGGTCTCCTGCATTGCAGGCAGATTCTTTATCCACTGAGCTACGAGTGAAACAATGGGTAATCCTCACAAATTATCCCTCCCCTCAGGCAAGAATGAGTATCTGACTCTGCTTTGAGGATAAATTGTTTCCTAGGTACCTGTTCACCTCCCAGGGTGTTTGTGTGAGCTGAATAAATGCCACAGCTGATTAATCAGGTGATGATGTTGCAGCCTTGGTGTCTGTTCCCATGCTGTTCATTTCCTGCTCATACCCTGCTCCTCTGGGTATTATAAACAATTCACCTCTGCAGACCATATTTTCCAGACTCCCTTTCCCTCTGGCCTCCAGCTAGGTTTAGCTAATGGCAAGCACAAGATATTATTTTAGAGGGAAGAGAAAAGAAGAAACTGTATTGATTGTCACTTTCCCTGTATTTATTGACACTCGCCTCCCACCCTTGCTGGACATCTTTTCTCTCTTTGGCTCCACCTCCCATCATTTCTGTCCCCTCAAGATCCCAGTCCTTGATGGTCATGGTTTGTCACGATGTTGTGTCCTACTCTTGTGACCCCATGGACTGTAGCCCACTCATCTCCCTCAATTCCATTTCCCACCCTTTTTCCCCCAGCCTAAATGTTGGGGTGATGGTAACTTGTTGCATTTGCTCATTTCTGAGTTGCCTACTGTTTGGTATTTTGGCTTTTCCCATATTTTTGTAACTAGCATTCTCTATTATTAGAATCCTGCTATTTACATGAAATTGATGTTACTCACCTGATGAACCTTGAGATCAACTCTGAGGTATCTAAATGTTGGTGAAGACACAATAATTTTTTGTTGTTGTTACAGTAGGTCTTGGTTATGGAACATGGGGTCTTCATTGTGGCATGTTGGATCTTTTCATTTTATTTTTTTAATTGTAGCATGTACTATCTTTAGTTGGATCTATCATTTATATCATTAATTGGCATGGTAATACGAGTGTCATTTAAGAGATATCAAGAATGATAGAGATTTAGAGCAGGCTGGTAGAAAAGATGACAGGGTGATAGTAGGAGTGTTTTTGTATGGCCTCAGAAAGAGGGACAATACTCAGCAAAATGAAATAGTACATTTAGAGACTAATGATTTACTTTGTATTACAGGACACTATAGAAGACAAAGGAAGATATTACAAATTAATAACACCAAAGTCAGAGACAGTTAATATTGTTTATTTTGATCTTTGTACTTGCTGAGCATTAAATTGTCAATATATGTTCAACAATTTAACTTTACAGACCTTGTAAGGAAAGCATTATTACCACAGATAACAGGGTAGAAATAGAAAGTAAGAGATGTGAAGTGATTCTTCTGTGTCCACACAGCTAGTACGTGGTAGAGTTAAGTTGTCAAATATGACGCTAGTTTACCTTCTCAGGCCATGTTACTGACCAGTCTTGAACAAGCCAAGCTGGCTCCAACTTTGGAGCACTATTGTACTCTGTTTTATCTACCTGCAATGATCTTTCCCCAGATCATCATATTTCTTTTTAGCCATCTAGATAAAGTGTGTGCATGTATTTATTATTTTCTCCTGTTCCTCCACCCCCAGCTAGAACATAAGCATCATGAGACCAGGGACTTTGACTGTCTTTCTGCTGTTGTATTCCTGGTGCCTAGAATAGTGCCTGCCATGAAGCAGCTACATAATAATTGTTCACTGAATGGAGGAGTGAGTGGTACATAGTGGACTTGTACTATGCAGTCCCACTTCCTGCCCTCATTCTGTGGGTGTCCAAAAGCAGCCTCTCAGTCACTTTCAGGGACATATTATATTAACTCTATAAAAGTTTGTGGGACTACTTCCAGAAAACAAACTGGAAAGAAAAAAAAAAAGCAAAAAAAAAAACTGTAACAACAGAAAACCTTTTAGGGAAATCCATAAGCAAGAGAGTTTGAAACCATCTTTCCCAGCCCCTGTTGTCATGTAGGCCTGAGGTATGAAATCCCTACCCTGCCGAACTATTTATATTTTTGTAGGTAATTAAAGTAATGAGGTTGGCTGAGAGCACAGCTCATTGTATGACATTCCCTCAGGTCCAATTCATCTGCCTCCATTTTTGACTCCAGTTAATAGTTCTGTGAAGGAAAATCACATAGAATACTGGGAAGTCATGGAAGAATAAGCTATTTGTTATTTCCAAGAGAGAAATGAGTGATGGAAAGAGAAAGTGTGAGCCCACCTTCTCTGTTTAAGCAAGAATGGTGCATTGTGAACAGGCCTCCTAATGAGTCTTGGGGAGCTTCAGCCTGGGCCAAGCCCTCTGTGAAGACATTAGACAGACTTCGTATTTGAAATATGCATATATAAAAGGGAAACATATGGAAACACAGTCTCTTTCACCAGGGATCAGTGTAACACAGAAAGGAATGAGTTTCAAACAGGAAGCAAAGGACTATTTACAAGACAAAGGCTTGGAGGGAAAATTTGCCTCTGAAGGTTTCTGGAGATCCTTAATAGACGGTTCCTCACTGCAAGTTCAGTCCAAGAAGCAGAAATCTCCAGGGAGGCTCTCTGGCTGTGTTTAAATCATAATTGCTAGTTGGTTGAGTTTCTGTGTTTTTTCTCTCCACATCTTGGTAGCCTGGTTTTATCTCTGAATCTCAGTAGCCTCATCAGTGAATTGAAGGGTAGTAATTTGAATGTAAGAAACAGAATACAAGAGACTAACTTATGTTTGAAAAATAATTTTATTTTTTCGGACTCTTGTTGACTATGATGGCTACTCCATTTCTTCTAAGGGATTCTTGCCCACAGTAGTGGATATAATGGTCATCTGAGTTAAATTCACCCATTCCAGTCCATTTTAATTCGCTGATTCCTAAAATGTGGCCTACAGAGGTGATAGGAGATATATTTACTGTAGCTGATGGAATCAAAGGAAGAATGAAGCAACCACATATCATTAAGTGGAGCAAGAACTATAGCAGAGCTCGGTATTTCTGAACAGATGACTGGGCCTTCCATTTTTCTGTATATGTTGTTCAAATTTCGGAGAGAGAAAATCTTGTCCTAGTTTGGGTCTCGTGTCTGTCCTTGTATCAAGGGGAGCAATTGCTTTGATCATCAGTCCCACGAGAACCTCATGGGATAGGAAAGAGCAATAAAGCCCCCAAAATAAAAACAATCAAACAAAAAAAACAACCCAACAAAAAACATCCACTAAACTTGAGTCTTAGGAGCAACACAGAGTATTAAAAAAAGTAACAGATATCAGTTGCTTAGCTTTATGCATAATGCTCAGGTAAATAGCAGAGAGGGAACCCAGTTCCACCCATCAACAGAAAAATGGATTAAGGATTTACTGAGAATAACCCTGCCCATCAGAACAAGACCCGGTATCCCCCTCAGTCAGTCTATCCCATCAGGAAGCTTTTATAAGCCTCTTATCCTTCTCCATCAGAGGGCAGACAGATTGAAAACCACAATCATAGAAAACTAACCAAACTAGTCACATGGACCACAGCCTTGTCTAACTCAATGAAACTATGAACCATGCCATGTAGGGCCACCCAAGATGGACAAAATGCAGTCCACTGGAGAAGGGAATGGCAAATCACTTCTATTCCTGCCTTGAGCACTCCATGAATAGTATGAAAAGGCAAAAAGGTAGGACACTGAAAGATGAACTCCCCAGGTCAGTAGGTGCCCAACATGCTACTTGAGATCAGTGGAGAAATAACTCCAGAAAGAATGAAGAGACAGAGCCAAAGCAAAAACAACACCTAATTGTGGATGTTACTGATGATGGGAGCAAAGTCCAATGCTATAAAGACCAATATTGCGTAAGACCTGGAATGTTAGGTCCATGAATCAAGGCAAATTGGAAGTGGTCAAACAGGAGATGGCAAGAGTGAATGCTGACATTTTAGGAATCAGCACAGCGAACTAAAATGGACTGGAATGGGTGAATTTAACTCAAATGATGATTATATCTACTACTGTGGGAAAAGATCCCTTAGAAGAAATGGAGTAGCCATCATAGTCAACAAAAGAGTCCAAAATGCAGTACTTGGATGCATTCTCAAAAACAAAAGAATGATCTCTGTTTGTTTCCAAGGCAAACCATTCAATATCACAGTCATCCAAGTCTATGCCCTCACCAGTAATGCTGAAGAAGCTGAAATTTTTTTAAACAGTTCTATGAAGATCTATAACACCTTCTAGAACTAACACCCAAAAAAGTTGTCCTTTTCATTATAGGGGACTGGAATGCAAAAGTAGGATGCCAAGCAACACCTGGAGTAATAGGCAAATTTGGCCTTGGAATACAGAATGAAACAGGGCAAAGACTAATAGAGTTCTGCCAAGAGAATGCACTGGTCATAGCAAACACCCTCTTCCAACAACACAAGAGAAGACTACACATGGACATCACTAGATGGCCAACACCGAAATCAGACTCATTATATTCTTTGCAGCCAAAGATGGAGAATTTCTATACAGTCAGCAAAAATAAGACTGGGAACTGACTGTGGCTCAGATATGAACTCCTTATTGCCAAATTCAGACTGAAATTGAAGAAAGTAGGGAAAACCACTAGACCATTCAGGTATGATCTATATCAAATTCCTAACGATTATACAGTGGAGGTAAGAAATAGATTTAAGGGACTAGATCTGAAAGACAGAGTGACTGGAACTATGGATGGAGGTGCGGAACATTGTACAGGAGACAGGAATCAAGACATTCCCCAAGAAAAAGAAATGCAAACAAGTAAAATGGCTGTCTGAGGAGGCCTTACAAATAGCTGTGAAAAGAAGAGAAGCAAAAAGCAAAGGAGAAAAGGAAAGATATACCTATTTGAATGCAGAGTTCCAAAGAATAGCAAGNAAAAACAAGACCGGGAGCTGACTGTGGCTCAGATCATGAGCCCCTTATTGCCAAATTCAGACTTAAATTTAAGAAAGTAGGGAAAACCACCAGACCATTCTGGTATGATCTAAATCAAATCCCTTATGATAATACAGTGGAAGTGAGAAATAGATTTAAGGGCCCAGATCTGATAGACACAGTGCCTGATGAACTATGGACTGAGGTTCGTGATACTGTACAGGAGACAGGGATCAAGACTTTTCCCTGGGAAAAGAAATGAAAAAAAGCAAAATGGCTGTCTGGGGAGGCCTTACAAATAGCTGTGAAAAGAAGAGAAGCAAAAAGCAAAGGAGAAAAGGAAAGATATAAACATCTGAATGCAGAGTTCCAAAGAACAGCAAGGAGAGATAAGAAAGTCTTCCTCAGCAATCAGTACAATGAAATAGAGGAAAACAACAGAATGGGAAAGACTAGAGACCTCTTCAAGAAAATCAGAGATACCAAGGGAACATTTCATGAAAAGATGGGCTCAATAAAGGACAGAAATGGTATGGACCTAACAGAAGCAAAAGATATTAAGAAGAGAAGGCAAGAATACACAGAAGAACTGTACAAAGAAGATCTTCATGACCAAGATAATCACAGTGGTATGATCACTCACCTAGAGCCAGACATCCTACAATGTGAAGTCAAGTGGGTNCAATAAAGGACAGAAATGGTATGGACCTAACAGAAGCAAAAGATATTAAGAAGAGAAGGCAAGAATACACAGAAGAACTGTACAAAGAAGATCTTCATGACCAAGATAATCACAGTGGTATGATCACTCACCTAGAGCCAGACATCCTACAATGTGAAGTCAAGTGGGTCTTAGAAAGCATCACTATGAACAGAGCTAGTGGAGGTGATGGAGTTCCAGTTGAGCTGTTTCAAATCTTGAAAGCTGGTGCTGTGAAAGAGCTGCATCCAACATGCCAGCAAATTTGGGAAACTCAGCAGTGGCCACAGCACTGGAATAGGTCAGTTTTCATTCCAATCCCAAAGAAAGGCAATGCCAAAGAATGTTCAAACTACTACACAATTGCACTCATCTCACACACTAGTAAAGTAATGCTCAAAATTCTCCAAGCCAGGCTTCAGCAGTATGTGAACCGTGAACTTCCAGATGTTCAAGCTGGTTTTAGAANATTCATGGGGTCGCAAAGAGTCAGACACGACTGAGCGACTGAACTGAACTGAATTACATTCACTAAAATTTTTACCAATCCTAAATTTCCTCTAGCTGGAAATATTTTTTCTAATTTTCTATTATGGGAAGTTTCAAACATATATGAGAGGGATGATTCCTGCTTAAGCAATGATCAATTCATAAAATCTTATTTTTGCTGTCACTCTCTGTTCCACATTATTTTGAAGCAGATACAGGATGTAATTTTTTTTGTAAATATTTCATCATATATGTTTAAAAGATAAGAACTCTTTTTAAACCTAATCACAATACTGTTATCAAACCAAAAAATTAATAATTCCTTAGTATCATCAACNATGAGAGGGATGATTCCTGCTTAAGCAATGATCAATTCATAAAATCTTATTTTTGCTGTCACTCTCTGTTCCACATTATTTTGAAGCAGATACAGGATGTAATTTTTTTTGTAAATATTTCATTATATATGTTTAAAAGATAAGAACTCTTTTTAAACCTAATCACAATACTGTTATCAAACCAAAAAATTAATAATTCCTTAGTATCATCAAATGTTTAGTGTAGTGGTTTTTGCTTTTAACGTTTGATTCAGTCATAGTCCAAATAAGATAATTTGGTTACTGAAATATCTGAGCATTTGCCCTGTATTTTCCTATTTTCTGGATTTTTCTGATTGCATTCAGTGATGGCATTACTATCTAT
Organism: Neotragus moschatus; assembly: GCA_006410615.1. Lineage (NCBI taxonomy): Eukaryota > Metazoa > Chordata > Mammalia > Artiodactyla > Bovidae > Neotragus > Neotragus moschatus. The sequence continues at coordinate 187,298 of SJYA01002995.1, forward strand.
CTATTCCAGGGAAAATCTTTGAAGTTTCCTTTTGCAATGTACTAGGATAATCATTTTTATAATTAAATACTGTTTTTAGCACACAAATATATTTTAGTTTTTAGTGTAGATTAAAAAAAATTTTTGGTACATTTATGATACAAAAATTGAGAACTATATAAATTTTTCCTGGTGTTGCTGATGTTCTGAGACTCAAAGTAAGACTTTTTTCAAGAGAGATGCTATTATACAATAACTCACATCTGCTTAAGGAACTTCCAGTTTCTGCTTGTCTAACAAATTGGCAGAAATTTAGAGAAAGCAGCATCATTAGTGACAGGATGAGGAAAAGGACACTGTCAGTAGCTGAAGGAAATAATTGTTAAAGCCACTTTCGTAAAATAGGCTATAGTCCCACTTGTTGAAATCTATTTCATAGCAATAAAGTCATGGTAGTGTACCCACAGATATATGTATAATTAACTACAGCATTGTTTGTAGAAGGAGAAAGGTGGAGTCAAAGTGAACACTCAGTATTTAATGTTTGAATAAGTAGCTGTTTATCCATTCCATAGAATATTGCACAGCTGCAATAAAGAATGAGCTGATCTTTTCCTTTTAACGTAGAGCAATTTCCATGAAAAACACAAAATGCAGATAAAAGTTCTATATATGTATATACATATTATCTGTAATATGAAGAAATATATAAAAAGAATCATAGCTGTCTCATATGATAGGTCATACGATAGGGGAAAGATTTGGGTGGGATGTGAGGGGGAGGGAGATGATAGCATTAGGAGAGGCAGAGATAAGGGAGGATACTAGAAATAAAAACAAAGCTGTCTATGATGTAAATAGAATTTATTCATGTGAAATTATGCATTTATTTTTGTACATCTGCTTAGAGAGATGTATGAAAGGTTGACTATCAAAATAGCAATAATGATCGTCTCTAGGTGGTAGGATTTCAGATGACTCATATGTCAATCCTAATTTTTCCTCATTGTTTGAAATTTTGAAATAATGAATATGAAGTATATAATGAGAAAACATTATGAATTTTTAAAAGTATTATGAACAATTGTGTTCTTTTTTAAAAATTATACTGTTTATAGTTATTATAAAATATTGGCTATATTCCCTGTGTTATACTAATTACAACAATCAGAAAACAGATCATGGCATCCAGTCCCATCACTTCATGGCAAATAGATGGGGAAACAGTGGAAACAATGGCTGACTTNATCACTTCATGGGAAATAGATGGGGAAACAGTGGAAACAGTGTCAGACTTTATCTTTTTGGGCTTCAAATTCACTACAGATTGTGACTGCAGCCATGAAATTGAAAGACACTTACTCTTTGGAAAAAAATTTATGACCAACCTAGACAACATATTAAAATCAGGGACATTACTTTGCCAACCAAGGTCCATCTAGTCAAGGATATAGTTTTTCCAGTAGTCATGTATGGATGTGAGAGTTGGACTATAAAGAAAGCTGAGCCCCAAAGAATTAATGCTTNCACTTACTCTTTGGAAAAAAATTTATGACCAACCTAGACAACATATTAAAATCAGGGACATTACTTTGCCAACCAAGGTCCATCTAGTCAAGGATATAGTTTTTCCAGTAGTCATGTATGGATGTGAGAGTTGGACTATAAAGAACACTGAGCACCAAAGAATTGATGTTTTTTTCGTGGTATTTTAGAAGACTCTTGAGAGTCCCTTGGACTGCAAGGAGATCCAACCAGTCCACCCTAAAGAAAATCAGTCCTGAATATTCACTGGAAGAACTGATATTGAAGCTGAAAAGCCAATCCTTTGGCCCCCTGATGAGAAAAGCTGACTCATTTGAAAAGACCCTGATGCTGGGAAAGATTGGGGCCAGGAGGAGAAGCGGACCATAGAGGATGAGATGGTTGGATAGCATCACTGTGTCAAAGGACATGAGTTTGAGTAAACTCTGGGAGTTGGTGATGGACTGGCAGGCCTTCTGTGCTGCAGTCATGGGTCACAAAGAATCGGACACGCCCAGGTGACTGAACTGAACTGAATGCATAATGCAAACAATAAGTAGATCTAAAGGTGAGTTACATTGTGATACCACACATCAGTAAATATTGTATCAAGTAGCAGTAATAACACTATTACTATGAGGATGATATGGTCTTTATCTTTAGTTACACTGAGTGTAAGATTGGTAGCTAATTGAAGATTCATTTTTTTAAATCAGAGAATGAGAGATGTAATAGATTCCTTGGGTCACTAAATTGAATGATACAATGTATAGCAAACACTTAATACATTTTTTCCCTCTGTGATTAGGTACTTAATTTTATGTCTGTACATATGGTCATGGCTATATATCTACTAATATATCTATATCTATACATGGTTATCAGACATATGGAATTATACCTTAGGACTTTAAAGGAATCATAAAGTCCATTTTTAGGATAAATTTGAGGTTGCGTCTATTTTAACTTTTCTCCCCCCCCCTTCCTCCTAAAAATATATTTCCCTGGCTTCTCTGTGCAAATAGAATTAACATTTATTCCTCCCAAAAATCTCCTAGCAGTCTCTGTAGAAGTATATTATTATGGTTCCCTCATCATTTTTAAGGATAATGTTTTTGTTATCATTAGCTTACAAGCCCCACACTGATTCTACAAAGTGGATATTAGCTGTTGTACTTTATAAATAAGAGAGTTATTATTCTCATTTATGGAGATAAAAGAAAATGCTTGTGGCATAGAGCCCACAGATGAGTAACTCAAATCTCATGTCATACCTCTTGCATTTTTTTCCTGGTAAATAAAAGCTTAGAGGAAGAAGGTTAATGTCATTAAGATAAATCTTCACTTTTCCAGTTGCTTCCTTGGCAAATGCTCCTTTGTGTTCCTATTTCTGGTCCATCTTGGCAAAGCACCTGGTGATTTATATGGAAACATATCTTCTCTCTCTTGTCCAGGAAGTCTCTGGTTTACCTATTTGCCTTTGAAGGTGAAAGTTATTTCACTACAGAAGCAGAATGGAACTAACACAGTTGTTTCATTGCACACCACATCAACCCATCTCATTATACGCTTCCTTTGGTGGTGTTTCCAGAATACAAGATTAAAAAAATAAGTACAATATTCTCCATTAATACTAAGTCATCTTGAGGTGAATTTGGAATGAGAGTAAGCAGCCACGGTCCCCTAATGACTACTTTCCATTTAACATAATTTAGAAAATGCAACTGATTGCTTACCCCTTGTTACACACCCAGAAGTATTCAAAAGTGGTCCCATTCAATTGGTTAAATAAGTTATGGTGCATAGAGTATAGTACGATACAGCTGTTATTTTAAAAGATTGTTTAATGATATGGAGAAATCTTTCCAACGTATCATTAGCTGAAAAGACAGGATTCAGGTAACATCATGTAAGTATAATCTCAAATAATGCAATTACAATGATGTAAAATTCTGTGTGGATACATTTCTCTGCTGTCCAAACTTTCTACAAGAAGTATGTACTTCTTTATAAACATTAAGAAAATCAGTTACTACTCTCTTGTGAAAGAGGATTCCATTGACACTTTTTCCAGCCTGTGGATACTGGAAAGTATTGTCACTGGACCCACCCATCCCTGGACTCATAAGGTGGCCCTCATCCCCTTTGTCAAATGTATGCCTTCACATGTGACTTCCTAAAAAATCATTGTAATCAACTGAGTGGAGTTGTGAGATAAGGTTCAGGGCCTGTACCAGCCCACATTATTTCAATTTGGATGGTCGAATCGTGCTACTTCCATAATAAACTCTCACTGAGCAATTCCATCAGTGTCCTCAGTTCATTTTTTCGCCTTATTTTTTTATGTGTACACTTGACAAGCTCTCTCTGGACTGTGGGCTCTGTGGAGGATATAGTGTCAGATCCTGCAATATATTCTTAGCGTCAGCACAGTACACATTGCACCATGACCAAGAGCAAAAACAAGCAACCAAAATTGTGCAGTGTTTAAAACTGGCGTCAACAAGGTACGCTGCCAACTGCTTTCGGGTCAGCAGAGACGACTGTAATCCACATCTTTTCCTTCAAGAGAGGACACGGTAAGATAGACACGGCGATCATGTGAGGACAAGAACATAACTATTGTGCAGGACAAGACGCATGTCAGGTTGTCATACCTAGAAATGAAGGCTTGTGAGAGTCAAAGGAGGTAGAAGTCATGGTTTAGTGGGTTTCTGAGGATATTTCAGGTAGGATTTATCACTCAAGGTGGGACTTGAAGGAGACTGAATTTGGGAAGCAGATAGGAAGACACTTGAAGCAAAATGAAAACCCTGAGTAACTAGAAAGCGTGCTTCATTTTCCAAACCGGAAATATCTCTGGAAGCCAGGGGAAACTGGATTTGACTGTCTCATAAGGTGTAGGGTAGCTGATGCAGATACTTAGGTCATTGTCCTATTGCAGAGAACACTTACTGCCAGAGAGGTTATTCTCAATTTGGTAGGAACTAGAAAACCGCAATGGCTTGAAATTATTCAACTGAGTGGAGGCTTGATTTCTACAGAAAAAATTCTGGGAATGAAGAGACTAATTAAGTGGTCCTTCACTATTCCATTCAAGACAGAAAGAGGAATTTCATTAATAGAGTGGCGGTGTAAGAAATAGAAAGGGGAAAAAGACAGAACTGACAGAACCCAGGGGTTGATTTCTAGCTATTTTGTAACATGAATAAAGTTCTTTACAGTATGTTTAATTTCGCTCACTTGCAGTAGCATATTGCAAAACCCACCTACTTACCTATATTTCTGTCTTCTGAATATATTATTCTTCAAATAATTCTGGATCATTCTCTATTCTGTTGCTTTGTGTGCGCCACCTGCATTCAAATTGTTCATCTCTCTAACTATTTACTGAACCCATCCCAGGCAGGTAGTTCTTCTAAGTTTTCCTCCAGTGTTTCTTCATCTCTTTAATATTTGACTGTATATGGTAATTTAATCGAATCCATATCTGTCTCCCCCACTGGACTATCAGCTCTTATTCCTAAGTGAGAGACATCTGTGAAAAGCATTTCTTCAGGTCTTTGAAGTCATTTCCCCACTTATTAAATAGGACAAGGCCAACACCCTGCCACACTGCAAATTCATTTTATTTTAAAATATTTATGGAGGGCCGTCTGTGTTCAGTCCCATAATGGATGCTGTGCAGGACTTAAAAAAAAAAAATTATCCTCCCCATTCCCAAGTTTCTCATCATATAGTGAGGAATCAGAATGAACTCTTGTAAAACAATTAGGGAATGAAACACGTCTTTATATAATTAAGGGTTTAATTGTGTGGTGAAGATTTATAGATATTTAAGGGCATGGAGAGGTCTTCCCTGGTAGCTCAGCTGATTAAGAATCTGCCTGCAATGCAGGAAACCCCAGTTCAGTTCCTGGGTTGGGAAGAGCCCCTGGAGAAGGGATAGACTGCCCACTCCAGTATCCTTGGGCTTCCCTGGTAACTCAGACAGTAAAGAACCCACCTGCGATGCAGGAGACCTGGGAGTGATCCCTGGGTTGGGAAGATGCCCTGGAAGAGGGCATGGCAGCCCACTCCAGTATGCTTGCCTGGAAAATCCCCATGGGCAGAGGAGCCTGGCAGGCTACAGCCCATGGGGAGGCAAAGAGTCGGACATGACTGAGTGACTAAGCACAGCACACCAAGGGGACCGAGACGGATGAGGGATGAAGTCAAGGGTGACTTCATGGAAGAGATGGGAAGAAACAAAGGGGAACAAGCAAGGGCTTTGCAACTGTTTTCTAGCCAAAGTACCTCCTCTGGCTCTTTCCCTGTGACATGGACCTCTGGGACTTGGCCAGTAGAGACATGGATGTCCAGTGTTAGGATATCTAAGCAGAAACAGACCCAAGTATGGACATTTCAAAGACAAAGAACTAAGACAGTAATTTTTTACAAGACAAGTTAGCTGAATACATCTTCTGATATTTTCATCAGGGGTTGAAATATAGTTCAGCTATCTCAGATTATTCATGAACCTTTAAGTCAGAATTCATAAAGTAGTTGGTAAACCAAAAAGACATCGATTTCTTTATAATTATGACTAAAAAGTCTGTGCATCCAAATCCTCTTTCTTCTGGAGAGGTCAAAGCCGTTGTACAGTAAGAGGTGATCTATGCAAAGGAGTCAAATATAAACTGCTACCGATATTAACAGTAATGCTACTATTTATTTGGAAGGATTTGGTTTCCTTTCTTTCCAGCTTATCTTTCTAGATTAAATGTACACTAATACAGTATGAACACTAAGTAACACTAAATAAATGAACAGTAGTATAGTGTTCTCATATTATGAAAACCTGGATCAAGCAAGTATTCCCCAGAATTGAGACGAGTTTCTTTTAGTTCTTTAAACTACATACAGTTAAAATGATGTTTGAAGGAGAGGTAGTCACCAGTGGAAACCTGATGCACTGCTGTATCTTGTCCATAACCATATTTTTCCTCAGTGGAAAGAATTCAGTGGTGCCTGTTGAGTTTTGGAATCCGTGTACGTAAGAATTAATAATTACATGGGATTGAGGGTAGACTTCACCAAAATATCAAGGTAGAATATTTATAATATTCTGATATTTCTTTTTAAATAAGACTTGCTGATTTTGTTTCTTTGTATTTTATGAATGCAACCAAAATGATATTTTATATAAATACAGACACATGTGTTTCTTCTTTTACATAATACACTCTATATTTTTTTCTTACATAATATTAAAACTAGAGGGAAATGATTTATCTATAATTTTAGGTCAGTCTGTATCTTTCTCTTAGATTTTGATCTCTGGATATGACTGAAGAAATATTTGGATTGTCAAAGCTCATATAATGAGAGTAACCAAACAAATAGTATGGTTTTCCATGTCCTATCAATGAGTTTTCCTCCACCTACCTCTACTGAGTTTTGTCCACAAGGTGGCACTCTCTAGATACGTCTAAATTCAAGCCTGTTTAATAAAGATGCATCAAAATAGAAATCTCCAGCTAGCCTCTTTTGTTAACAGCGTTCCCCTAAAGCCAGCTGAATTCACTAATGCACTTTGGAGAAATAGCGTGGTTAAATAAGTCACATAAGTCACTAACAAGGTGTCATTGTTTGTATTATAAATGTATAAAGTATTTAATTCTGAATCAGTTCATTTAGGTCTGATTTTTATCCCTGCTCCTGGTAAGAACAGGAAAGTAGATAGTCCCTACCAAATCTGATTAGTCCTTAAACCCCTCTATTCAGGATAGCTTCTTAGGATGACTGTAAATACAGTCCAGCAGGTAGAGTTTATGGAAGGAGATGGGACTCATTGAATGAACATATATCCCCAATTTTTATGTATAAAAATCATTTAAAATACCTCATGTATGAACATACCTACATTTCTGGAATTCACTGCAATTTTTAGATTTGAAAATAGTTTAAAGACAATCTTGACTTGCTTTTTAACCAAGTATGCATGGCACCTGTCAATAGCATGAATACAGATGTTCAGTCCCTTCTTAAAGTATTTGTCCTGGGAGGTATTCTATTCATGGGCTGGAGTACGTGGGTACAAAGGTTTGGCTTTGGCAGCTAAATCTTAGGAGCAAGCCCCCTCTATCAGCTTTTATCACCTCTCTTACAAGTGTCTCAGGAGTAGATATGTCCTAACCCTTAGCTTGAGATACTTCCTTTGAAATTAAGCTCTCAAAAATTAGAAAGAGCACCCAGCAAAAATTATCCCATTGCTCTATGTTCTGATTCTTCCAGCAAGAATTTTTTAGAGTCTCTTCCCTCACCACTGAATCAATTTGTAAACAATTTGTCAGTTGTGGGGGGGGAAAAAAAAAAAAAGCTAAATATATTTTACATCATGCAACTGACACTGTTTAGGTAGTAACTATTAATAAGAATGTCAGGTACCTTCTTCCCTTACATATATACAGGGAAACCAAAGTCTATTGAGGATCTGGGATTTACTGAAAGTTATACTATTACTAGCTATTGCTATGACAAGTTAGTATAACCCAACAGGTAAAATAATTGTAACAGGTTAGCTACAGTTTACCTTTGTAATTTATATCTGCTATTTAGGTACAGATAAACTAGCAATCATTCCTACATTCTATTAATATGAATGATGCTTTCTGCTTATGTTTCAAAACGTTTCCATGGCACATGGAGCAGTTTATTAAAATGTTCATGAAGAGAAACTCATGTCTGAAATGAATTTAAATTAAAAGAGGAAGAGCCTGTATAAATTCTCAAATACAGAATAATGTGGAGTGAGTGATGATTACCAGGGACTAGCAGAAAAATAAACTGATTAACTAAAAAAAAAAGGACTAGACAGGCATCCTGTAAAATATTCACACAATCAGTGTCCTCCCTGGCACTATTGCGGAAATGACAACTGGGAGGAGTTATGGGCTTACAAAATTGAGTAGGTGTAATAAAAAAGAGTTTTGCTCTGGGAAGCATCTTGGATGCATATGGTATTGTGAAATGCATTACAGCTCCAGCATAAATAATCTAGGTATAAGTACACCTGATAGACATTTGCAGTCAGTGGTGTAAGTGGAAAGTAAGCAGAAGATTTGATTTAAAATGAGGAGGGAATTTGATGAAACACAGACCACGATGAAGAGGTCAAATTTGAGAACAGGGGTTACAGAGCAAAAACAAATCAGCACGAAGGAACGGAGATGAGTGTGGAGACGAGTGAAATAATCTGCCAAACACTAAATAAATTATACACTGCACCCCTGCTGTGCATAAAGAATGTGTGCTACTTGACCTCAGGGGCTGAAACAGGAACAGTAAAGACACAGCCCTTGTTACCAAGAATCGTGTACTCTTACTGGAGAGAAAAGATGTCAGCACATAAAGCTAGATTGTAACACAAACATTAACAAGAAAAGATAATGCAACAAAAATGTCGCAAGATGATAACACATGACGAATTATAGCGAGACACATCACATGACTGTATCACCAACACAAGGGGGAAAATTAGATCATTTAAGCCCATTCTTAGACAATTTTTTTCCTGTACAACTATCTGATTTCTAAGAATCAGCAGTTTGAGGTAACAATAGAATGATAGATATATAGATGCCTCTGTTTCAGTATCTATGATTTTCCAAAATGTAAGCTTCAGTCTTTGGTTTCAGGGATTAAAAATGTATAACAGCTTTATTTTATAGCTCAGAAGAGTAAGCTTTCTAAGTCCTTTACTTTTAAACATTTATTTGATTAAACCAAAGTGAGGGCTGCTAAAATACAGAATGAGTTCCTACACCTAAATGAATTTAGTCTGAGTACCAGTCACTTTTAAAATTAATTTTTGGGTCCCAGGGAGAATCACTTATTAGATTATTTTAAAAATCTTTTTGGCGGTCATTAATTATGTATATTCATTTCAGAATTTAGAATGTTTAAAAAACTACAATTCACTTTATGATTTGGGCTAAATAAGTTATATTTCTCAAGGAAATGGTTTTTCAAAACTCTTATTTTAAATAATTTCTAAAGTACCTATTTTTGTTGTTGTTGTTGCTTTTTTAACCACTAAGTTGTGTTTGGCTCTTTGCAACTCCATGGAATGTAGCCCTCCAGTCTCTCCTGTCCATGGGGTTTCCCAGGCAAGAATAATGGAATGGGTTGCTATCTCCTTCTCCAAGGGATCTTCCTGACCCAGGGTCTCCCATATTGACAGGTGGATTCTTTCCTGCTGAGCCACCAGGGAGTCCACTTAATAATAACTATTATTCCTGTATTTAAGTACCACAAACAAATTACAAAAAGCTGTAAAAAGGAGAAGTTAAAACCAAAGGAGAAAAGGAAAGATATAAGCATCTGAATGCAGAGTTCCAAGGAATAGCAAGGAAAGATAAGAAAGCCTTCCTCAGTGATCAATGCAAAGAAATAGAGGAAAACAACAGAATGGGAAAGACTAGAGATCTCTTCAAGAAAATTAGAGATACCAAGGGAACATCTCATGCAAAGATGGGTTCGATAAAGGACAGAAATGATCTGAACCTAACNAGTCTGAGTGAACTCCGGGAGTTGGTGATGGACAGGGAGGCCTGGTGTGCTGTGATTCATGGGGTCGCATCGAGTCGGACACGACTGAGTGACTGAACTGAACTGAAGATGGAAATTAGAATTGGATTTTTCGTTTTTCTTTCCTGACTTCTACCTGTATTACCTTTGTCCCATTGCAGGAAGAAACTCCAAAATTTTATTTAGTAACATAGAATTCTTTTTGCCATTGACTTTTTGGAGGCTATCTTTTTACCCTCATTTGTTTTTAATGGCTGATATTTTAATGACTTGTAGAAGGAAATAGCAACCCATTCCAGTATTCCTGCCTGGAGAATCCCATGGACAGAAGAGTCTGGCAGGCTACAGTCCATGGGCTCGCAAGAGTTGGCCATGACTTAATGACTAAAGAGAGAGAGATTTTAATGACGGGTTTTCCTGGTGGCTTAATCTGTAAAGAATCTGCTTGCAATGAAGGAGACCATGTGCAGTGCAGGAGACCTGGGTTCATTTCCTGGGTTGGGAAGATCCCCTGGAGAAGGAAATGGCCACCTACTCCAGTATTATTGCCTGAAAAATACCATGGACAGAGGAGACTGGCAGGCTACAGTTCATGGTGTTGCAAGGATTGGACATAACTGAGCAACTAAACTACCACCATTTTAATGACTACATGGTATCTGACCCAAGGTTTATACTCAAACATTCTTAAAAGACTGAATACTATAAATCTGTATTTATATTTATCATTCCACAAATAATACTCATTTTTCTTTCAGGTCCCAGAAAATCCTTACTTGACTTTCTGTCTCCACTATCCATCCTCTCACCATCTTACTTAGAATTTTGTAATAAATAGACTACCTATACTCAAGTCCTTGTTTTAAGCACTTTTTCTTATTGGAGTTCATCAAAGACAACCTTCTTTATTAAGTTGCTTTCAGTTGAGTAACCAAACACTAAATTAAAACCGAAGCAATAAAAAGATTTTATTGATTTATACAAGAACAACTTTTAGAGGAAGGTTTAGTTTCACATGGCTCTTAATTCCTGCACATTTATCATATCCCAAACATCTGCCTTCTCTTTGTCATTCTACCTGGACTTCCAATGTACCAGCTTCATTCTGCGGTTAATCTCCTTAATAGTGTCAAGATGGGTTTCAGTGGCTCCAGAGTAGATATTTTGCTGTTTACATTTGATATGAAAGAGGCAGTACTTTCATCCTGTGATGCTTGGAAACTTTTGGCATGAGTTTTTGTGTTCATGCTGTTACCAGTCACTGTGACAAGAGAAATTACATATGCTGACTAGTTCAGATTGATTCACTGGTTTCACCCTAGAGCAGAGAAAGGAAGCAATGTCTTGGGACCCATGTAATTTCCCCCAGAGAAACAGAAGATGTTGGGGAGGGTACACAGCCAAGCAGATGCCAAGGAGGCAACCAAAATTGGCTGCTGTTTTACCTCACCTGATGGTAAAGCTAAAATAAAATGGCACCAGTGAATATCCTCTATATAACCATAATGGGCCATACAAAAGTCAGTGGTTGTTATTAGCATCTGATTTTCTTTGGTAGGAGCATCTCTTAAGGTTCTATTCCTTTGTCTTTAACCCAGAGCAAGGGTTCTATATGGAAATGTCCCAAGGCTCCTTTTGATTTTCATTGTGTTCAGTAAGTGCTGTTATCATTTTTACTAGCCTTGACACCCAGCAGATGTGCATGAGTAGAAAAGCCAAGAGAAGTTTCTATATGTACAGGGAGAGCAATGCATGGAGAGCAACGCCCATTCCTCTGGGCAATATTTGGTGTTCATTTAGACAGCTGTTATCTCTAAGATGCTATACATAGGTGAAAGGGAGTCAGATATTGTTAGTATAGACTCAGTTAGGTTTATTTTAGTGAAAGAATCATACCACACATGGACTACTCCACTACCTATGAGAATATTCAATTTTATTCCTCTCAAGAGAAAAGAAACACATTGATTCCAGAGAAATCATTCAAGTCTACCAAAATACAACAGGCATCCTGTTCTTAGCATCTTAAAGCTCTGAAACAGTTTAGGCAGTAACTTTGACTTTTTGGCAATCAGCTATGATTTATTTGAGAATAGCATTTCTGAATCTGAGTTTCACCACAAGATAAATTGATAAGTGGAACAATCTTTTGATGCATGACAGTGTTTAGACCAAGGAGATCCCAAATGGAGTAGAAGTCTTATTAAATAATATGAAGACCACTTCAGATATGAAGTGTTGATCAGAGCATAGATAGAATCTTTGAAATAAATGGTATTGAGCAAAATTCAGTGATGTTGGCCAACATATTTTTTTTAATTAAAAAAATTTTTTCTTAATGAAGAAACACAGGGTTCATGTGCTGAGGCACAAATAGGAGGAAAAATGCACTAATTCAGGAGAAAGAAATAGGTCAGCATTAACGTAGCCTTGCTTTATAGCAATAAATGTATTTTTAAAATTGACTAATTGAATGCATGACAAGAAATGACATTCCTGGAAAATAGCAGTTGAAAACATATCGCTACCTTGCAGAAACGAAGACTCATAGTAAGTAACTAATACTGAAACACAGAAAAACAAACAGAATGAGAATTAGTAAACCACAGAAATAATTTAGCATGTTGTGAGAGAGTAGAGAAAATAGTCTCTATGTTCAAACTTCTGGCACTATGCTTCTCTGATCCTTCCTGATTTTCAGGGAAAGACACGATAGCTCCATGAGTAAGAAGTCATGAATATTTCAGTTTATGGTAGTCGATAAAGTACACAGGGCAGGAAAATTGAAGAAGTGGGAAATAAGCTGAAGTACATATTGTTTATGTCTATTTTGTTGTTCAGTTGCTCAGTCGTGTCTGACCCTTTGTGACCCAATGGACTGCACTAAGCCAGGCTTCCTTGTTCTTCACTACCTCCCCGAGTTTGCTCAAATTCATGTCCACTGAGTCTATGATGCCATCCAACCATCTTATCCTATGCCACCCCCTTTGTCCTTCTGCCCTCAGTCTTTCCCAGCATGAATGTCTTTTCCAATAAGTTAGCTCTTCATATCAGGTGGCCAAAGTATTGGGGCTTCAGCATCAGTCCTTCCAATGAATATTCAGGGTTGATTTCCTTTAGGATTAACTGGTTTGATCGCATTGCTATCCAAGGGACACTCAAAAGTCTTCACCAGCGCCACAGTTCTAAAACTCATCAGTTCTTCAGTACTTAGCCTTCTTCATGGTCACATCCATACATGACTCTCACATCCATACATGACTACTGGGAAAACCACAGGTTTGACTACATGGACATTTGTTGGCAAAGTGATGTCTCTTCTTTTTAATGTGCTGTCTAGATTAGTCATAGCTTAGGCAGGAAAATTTAAAAAGTGGGAAATAACTTGGATTGCATATTGACTATATCTGTTACTTGAGGTATATATACTAAAACCCCCACTTTTTTTCACTAGTTGCACCCTGTCACTTGAAGCCGCATAATTACCTGAGCAAATCTGGATCTGTAGTATGGGAGACACACTTCAGGAGGAAATTCGAAGTCCCACAACATAGTACACATACATGTGCAAGACTGAGATGAAGGACAAGTGCTACAGAACCCAGGAGACAAAGGGTCTTTCTATCTTTCATTGCCTGGGATAGCACATTAAGAACTAGGTGGAAAAGTGGTAAGGCAGCTTATTTCAGCATAATACAAAAACAAAACAGAAAAATCCTTCTTACCGGTGAGAACAGTCCAAAAATGAAAGGTCTAATCAGATCCTTATCAATTAATNATGGTCACATCCATACATGACTCTCACATCCATACATGACTACTGGGAAAACCACAGGTTTGACTACATGGACATTTGTTGGCAAAGTGATGTCTCTTCTTTTTAATGTGCTGTCTAGATTAGTCATAGCTTAGGCAGGAAAATTTAAAAAGTGGGAAATAACTTGGATTGCATATTGACTATATCTGTTACTTGAGGTATATATACTAAAACCCCCACTTTTTTTCACTAGTTGCACCCTGTCACTTGAAGCCGCATAATTACCTGAGCAAATCTGGATCTGTAGTATGGGAGACACACTTCAGGAGGAAATTCGAAGTCCCACAACATAGTACACATACATGTGCAAGACTGAGATGAAGGACAAGTGCTACAGAACCCAGGAGACAAAGGGTCTTTCTATCTTTCATTGCCTGGGATAGCACATTAAGAACTAGGTGGAAAAGTGGTAAGGCAGCTTATTTCAGCATAATACAAAAACAAAACAGAAAAATCCTTCTTACCGGTGAGAACAGTCCAAAAATGAAAGGTCTAATCAGATCCTTATCAATTAACGTGGTCAAACAGACTCCCCTAAGATATCATTGAGAATCAGGTTTGGAGCTGAGCTAAATAACTAGATAATGATTCAAAAGCTCTAGGAGAAAAATATTTTTTGTCCCCCAGATACTGTGAATATTTAAAACATTTTCTTTAGTATTGCAGAAATGAAGAGGAGTTTTCTGGAGCATTTGAGAAATTTGATATAGGATACCTGAGAGCAAGAGAAATTTCACTGAGCATCTCAGAAATTCTGAATTTCAATGTATATTTATTGGCTTTGTTTGATTTGAAGATAGATTTTCTCTAAAATGAGAAGTGTGTGTTTATGTGTGTGCATTAGGTATAAAACTGAGGAGGAGCAAACTAGCCAATATGTTAGAAAGAGTTAACAAAGCTTACTTGACTGTATAGAAATGATGTGAGATTGAGAATGCGTGTATAGAGATATGCTTCCCATTTTTTCATGAAAAAATTAGACATTCTCTTATAAATAAGTGACTCTTCTAACTTGATAGAAATAACTGGGATATAGAAATCCATCCATCCCAAGATTGCAGTCTCCTCCTGCTATTTGTTCAGGAGTACCATAGTGTCTGTGAATATCTGCGGTGAGACTGACCAGGTTGACTCTGCCCTAGCTGAGGTGAAAAGAACCTTGGGATGTTCTATCCAAAGGACAGAAGATGAAACAAGTTCTGGGCATGTCCCTGCCATAGATACTTGTGTGGCATCATCCCCCACAGTAGTTAAGGACCTGTATTTTGCTCAAATTCATGTCCATTGAGTTGGTGATGCTATCTAATCATCTCATCCCATGCTGCCCCATTCTCCTTCTGCCTTCAGTCTTTCCTAGCATCAGGGTCTTTTCCAATGAGTTGGCTCTTTGCACAGGTGGCCAAGTATACCTTAATCCCCCAAGTGTGTGTTTACTTACACACTTTATACACAAGCAGAACTAGTACTTTGCAACAACCAGGGGAAATGATTGTGAATTCAAGTTGACTTTTATCAGTACCTTCAGTCTGTACTGTGTAGAGATTGGGTCTACTCACTATGAAGAAGATCAATTTACTGTACTGGCACACCTTTCTAGTAGTAAACCTTACAATATTGTTAATATCAGGTAAGACAAACCACCACCCCTGCCCCCACCAAATTCGATCTCAGAAACCTCCAGAATTTCAGTTTGTTTTTTTTTAAATGAACTCGAAGGTAAACTTTTTAAAAAGCCATTACAGTTTTAATTATTTTTTGTTAAATGTACATATTTGGGAATGTTTTCCATACAATGAGTGGCATTTTTCCTTCATTTATTGAGCTTGTTTAATGTATGCTGGGCTTCCCTGGTAGCACAGCTGGTCAAGAATCTGCGTGCAATGCAGGAGACCCGGTTCAGTTCTTGAGTCCAGAAGATCCCCTGGAGAAGGAATAGGCTACCTACTCCAGTATTCTTGAGCTTCCCTGGTGGCTCAGAGGTCAAGAAACCTCCTGCAATGCGGGACACCTGGGTTCTATCCCCTGGGTTGGGAAGATCCCCTGGAGAAGGGCATGGCAACCCACTCCAATATTCTTGCCTGGAGAATCCCCATGGACAGAGGAGCCTGGCAGGCTGCAGTCCATTGGGTCGCAGAGTTGGACATGACTGTATGTCAAGGCTGTATATTGTCACCCTGCTTATTTAACTTNTGAGTCTGAGTGAACTCCGGGAGCTGGTGATGGACAAGGAGGCCTGGCGTGCTGCGATTCATGGGGTTGGAAAGAGTCGGACACAAAGGAGTGACTGAACTGAACTGAACTGAATACTGGCCTTATAGAAGGTGTTGGCAACTTTTGTTTCCTCTTTTCTATTTCTTCCTGAGTCAGTTTTAGAATCCGTGTCTTTCTAGAAATTTCCCAAGTTTATGCAAGTTATTTAATTATTGCTGTATAGTTGTTATATTCTTACAATCCTTTGTATTTCTGTGAGATTGGTAGTGATGTTCTCCCATTCATTCCTTAGTTAGGAATTTAAATGTTTTGGTTTCTTTTTTATTTTTGAATACTCTAGTTAAAGTTTGTCGATTGCTGATATTTTTAAAAGCCTATGTTTGTTTTTGTTTATTCTCTTGATTGCTAATTTCATTGATTTCCACCTCATGCTTATTTTGGGTTTAGTTTTCTCCTTTTCAATTTCTTAAGGTAGTAGATTATCAATCTGATATCTTTCTTTTTTAAAATATAGATGTTTCCAGGCCTAAATTCTCTGTCAGAACTATTTTACCTTCATCCCATAAGTTTGGGTAGGCTATGTTTATTGCTTGCATTTATCTCAAAGAGTTTTCTAATCACTTTTGTGATTTTTTTTCCTCTTTGATTGTTTAAGGATGTATCATTTAATTTCCACATATTTGTCAGTTTCACAATTTTTCTCTGTTAACTTCAAATTTAATATTGTTGTGGCTCTAAATTTATTTCATGTTATTTTAATTTGTTTAAATTTATTGAGACTTGTTTTATGTTCTAGCAGATGGTTCACCCTGGGAAATATTACACATACACAAGAGAAGAAGTTATACTTGGTTATGTGGAGCATTGTATGGATATTGTTAGGTCTGGTTGGCTTACTGTTGTTTAAGCCTCTATATCTTTGTAATTCTTCTGTCTAGCTTTCTGACCATTAATGAAATTGCGGTATTTAGGTGTCTAACTGTACTATTGAATTGTCTATTTTGCCCTTTAATTCTGTTACTTTTACTCTATATTTTAGAGTTCTGTTTTAGGTACATTGATAATTATTACATCTTCAAGTTTAATTGATGCTTTTACCATTACATAATATCTCTCTTGTGACACTGTTGTTTGCAAGTCTATTTTGTCCCTATATTGTTTTGCAAGTCTGTAGGCCTTCAGCACTTCTCTGGTTGCTCTCTTTCCTGGCATGTTTTTCTCCATTCTCTTATGACCAGACTATTTGTATCTTCGAATCTAAAGTATTGACTTTAAAGTAGTTAGAACAGTACATTTTCCATTCTCATTTTATATTATTATCAAAGCGAACAATCTTTGCCTTTTGATTATACTATTTAATCCATTTATATTTAATGCTGTTATTGATATAGTTGATCTTGTAATGTGAAACTCATAGCCTGCCAGGCTCCTCTGTCCATGGAGTGGGTAGCCATCCCCTTCTCCAGGGGATCTTCCCAACCCAGGGATTGATCCCAGGTATCCTGCATTGCAGGCAGATTCTTTGTTGTTCGAGACACTAGGTGTTGCATTTTCCTTTTTGTGTTTATATGTCCCATGTAATTTTTTTCTTCCCTAGTATTACTTTACTATTTCCTTTTGCATTAAGATTTCTAGTTATAACATGTTAGTTACCTAATTAAAAAAAACTTTTGTTTGTTAGTCACTAGTATGGAGCTTAATGTAAACATGTCATTAGAATTTATTTCAGAGTTATATTAACTTTTACAATGAGATATAAAAAATTGCTCCTGTATAGCTTAATTCTCTCTCTCCTTTGTGCTGTGATTGTTATTCTATTTAAACATGTTATAAACACATTGATACATTATTTTAAATAATTAAATGTTTATTTTTAGCACTGAGAAATAAAGAGAAGTATAAATTTACAGAGTTTTATATTATTCTTCTTATTTACTATTTCTGCTTCTCTTTTTCCTATGAATTCAAATTGCAGTGAAATTTCTATAGTTTAATAGAATTTTGTCCTCACCTGCTTCTTTTGTGCTATTCTTCTCAAATAAGTTAAATTTCTGTATGCCATATGCTTAACATAGCCAATATAATTATGTACTTTATATAATTATGTTTTCAATTATTTAAGATAAGTAAGGAGAATTATACGCTTATACTTTCTTTTAAAATTATTGTGTTTATTGGTGCTTATTATTCTTTCACGTGGATCTGAATTACCATCTCTGGTCATTGCATTCAGCCAAAATAAATTCCCTTAGTATTTTATTTTTAACATGGGTCTGCTAACAATGAATTCTCTTTTTATGTTATTTGAAAATACAATTATTTCATCTTCATTTTTGAAAGATAATGTTGCTAGATATACAAATCTTAGTTGAATAATCTTTTTTTTTCATTACTTTGAATANCATTGCATTCAGCCAAAATAAATTCCCTTAGTATTTTATTTTTAACATGGGTCTGCTAACAATGAATTCTCTTTTTATGTTATTTGAAAATACAATTATTTCATCTTCATTTTTGAAAGATAATGTTGCTAGATATACAAATCTTAGTTGAATAATCTTTTTTTTTCATTACTTTGAATATGTCACCTACTGTTTCCTGACCTCTGTTGTTTCTGATAAGAAGTCTTCCCCCCTCCCCCCGGACCCCTGCCTCCTCTATCTTTTGGGAGTTCCTTTGTACATGACAAGTCATTTTTGTTTTGCTGCTTTCACAATTTTCACTGTGTCTTTAGCTTTCCTTATTCTTATTCTGATGTGTCTGGAATCTGAAATTCTTTGAATTAATTCTACTTGGAATTTATTGTACTTCATGGGTGTTCAGATAATTTTTTCACTAATTTTTTGAGTCACTATTTCTTCAAATATATTTTTCTGCTCTTCTTTGTCTTCTGTACTTCATTACACATTTTAACGTTCTTAATAGTATTCCTCGAGTCTTTGATGCACTGCACATTTGCTTTCTATTTTTTGAATTGTAAAGTGATTCAGCTTTACATATGCTTATATTTACTCTTTTTCAAATTATTTTTCCACTTAGATTATTGCAGAATTTTGAGCAAAGTTCCTTGTGCTATACAGTATCTATTTTAAATAAAATAATGTGTATATGGCAATCCAAAACTCCCAATTTAACTCCTCCCTCTTTTCCTCTTTCGTAACCACACATTTGTTTTCTAAGCCTGTGAGTTTACTTCTGTTTTGTAAATAACTTCACTTGTATATATATTTTTTGATTCCACATATAAGCATTATCATATGACATTTGTCTTTCTCATTTCATTTAGTATAAGAATTTCTATGTCCTTCCACATTGCTGCAAATAGCAGTATTTCATTCCTTTTAATGGCTGAGTAATACTCTTCTTTACCCATTCATCTGTTGATGGACATTTAGGTTGCTTTCATGTCTTGGTTATTGTAAACAGTGCTGCAATGAACTTTGGAATGCATTTATTTTTTTGAATCTTGCTTTTATTCCTGTTTATGGGCCACATTTTAATATTCCTTCACATGAATCATGACTTTTTATTGAAAACTAGACATTTTAGGTAATATATTGTAACAACTTTGGATCCATATTACTTATACTTTGGGGAATATCCTGTTGTTGTTTGCGTGTTTATTTGTTTAATGACTGGACTGGGCTGACGTGAAAGTTGTTCAGTCATGTCCAACTCTTTGTGAGCCCATGGGCTATAGCCTGCTAGGCTCCTCTGTCCATGGAATTATCCAGGGAAGGATTCTGGAGTGGGTGGCCTGTCCCTTCTCCAGGGGATCTTCCCAACCAGGGAACAAATCCGGGTCTCCCACATTGCAGGAGCATTCCTTACTGTCTGAGCCACTAGGGAAGCCCTAGTTTGGTGAATCTGACTTTTCCAGTCATGTCAAGTCATTTATGTTTCCTCTCACAGAATGCATCCTTGGGTGTGCACAGTCTCTCTGAATACTTAGAAGAGTCTACCTTGTTATCCTTGTATAATCCAGCAGTGACTGTAATAGTGCCTTAATCATAACAAGAATTTAGAAATTTATTCAAGAAATGATACCAGAGCAGCCTATAACCTGACATACTATGCAGACTGGTTTAAAATATGCTTTAACAGAGCTAGGTAAACAAATGTATGTCTGACGTCTGAGCTCATAGCCACCTTAACTTCATTTTTGTCTAGACAAATCACTTTTATACTTAATGGGGAGCCAACTAGTTTGAACTTAATAAAGAATAATAGGTTTTGATGGAAAAACCTATCAGATTTCTTTCAACAGAAAAGAGATGTTAGATAGGAAACTTCTTTATATCTTGCATTAAAGGAATAGGAGAATGATTTTACAGGTTTTAGGAGTCCACTGGCTCCTTTGCCTGTGTATAAAAGGGCTTTCTTGGTGGCTCAGGTAGTAAAGAATCTGCTTGCAATGCAGGAGATCCTGGGTTTGATCCCTGGATCGGGAAGATTCCTTGGAGAAGGGAATGGGAACCTATTCTTGCCTAGAGAATTCCATGGACAGAGGAGCCTAGTGGGCTACAGTCCATGGGGTCACAGAGTCGGATATGACTTCGCCTGTGTGTACTGAACTGTAACTTCCTCCAATTTTAAAGGAAAACTGGAAAAGGAAATGGCAATGCACTGCAGTGTTCTTGCCTGGAGAATCCCAGGGATGGGGGAGCCTGGTGGGCTGCCGTCTATGGGGTCGCACAGAGTCGGACACGACTGAAGTGACTTAGTAGTAGTATGAATACCACACCCAATTGTTAGTCTGCAATGTTAGCTGATGACAGTGTTGTTGGCAGCAATATCCTGTGGCAGAAACTGTTCCACAGACTGATCCAATAAAATAAGGCCCCTCTACCTGAGCAAAGGCTTGCCAGTCTTTGGGGCTGCTCTGATTCCCTGAAGGCTCTCCTTACTTGATTCTTTTCCTGGTTCTTTCTGTTAAACTTCTCTTTTGATAACAGTTTTACTTTCTGTTATTAGTGTCAGAGCTGCCAATCTCTTCTTAATTGTTCATTTGATGATTTTCATTGTGTTCAACAATGCTCTTAGACATGAACTTTCCCATGATTTCTTCCAAAGTAAGTTAATCTTAATTAGGCAGTGCTGAGAACTCTGTTTTTTGTTCCTTCTTTTATCGAGCTTCTGTGCCATTGCATTGGGGTTGAGGGTGGAGAAGATGGTCCACTTTCACAGAGTGACATCCTGCTCAGCAAGTGGGACTATGAACAAGGAAGCTGCCCCTGACATTCTGGACTTTCCCAATTTGACATGGAACTTCTATACTATAAGCAAGCTAGGCAGGAGTGTTGGGTTCCAGTTTTTGTTTTTTTTTTTTTTTTGCCCTATTGTACTTAGAATAGAGCTTCTGCCATTGGATGAAGGAAGAGACCAGTCTCCAAATCTGGAGCAGAATGTGGGTGCCCACACCTTCTTGATTTCAAATGCCTGCAAAATTCTTTCATTACTCTGAAATGGAAGTGAAAAAAAGGATGGTGAATCATATCTTAAATATCTTTTTTTTGTTGTTTTGTTTTCTTACCTATATTTAGTAATTTGTTTGAACGGAGATTTGCCCATTTGTTGTACACCCTCAGGAGAATTTCCATAGACTTTAAATTATCAATTTCAATTAAACGTTTTGTTTGCTTAACTGGGGAAAGACTCCATTGAGCTCCTCACACTGCCATTTTTAATGTCAACTTCACTGATCACCCTTAAGATAATACCTTGTCTTTGATATTCAGCAGTTTCACCATGATGTGCAAACTGGATTTGCTTTCAGTTATAAAGTCAGTGGATCATTTTCTTACTCCAATCTGCAAGTTCTGTTTTTTTTTCAATTTAATAATATTCATAGCCATTATGGTTTATAGTATTGCATTAAAAATATCCTATTCCTTTCTATTCTGGAATATTTGAAGTATATTAAACAACTTCTATGTCTCCATAGCTCTTAAGACTTTTTCATAATCTCTAGTTCAGATATTCTCAAATTTAGCAAGTATTAGAATCATCTGAAGAATTTCTTAAAAGATAGATGCATGATCCACTCCCCCAGAATCTCACATTCCATAAATGTAGGGTGGGGTTCCAAAGTTTCATATCTAACAAGCTTTTAGGTGATGCTAATACTTCTGATCCTTAGATTATGTTTTGAGATCTGCCATTCTATTTTTTATATCTCTTTGCTGAATTTCAGATGGTTTCCTCAAACTTACCTTTCAGTTTACAAATCTCTCTTCAGCAGTACCGGTTTTATATTTAATTCATCCTCTATATTTTAAGTCTCAAAGATTCATCTTTATTTATAAGGATTCTACTTTTTTTAACTCTAGGATGATCGTTCATAAACTCTTTCTATTAACTGTGGTTTATTTTATTTTAATTTTTCTTTGTCTCATTTTAACATATTTATTTTAGAACTTTTTCAGATTTCCCAGTTATACCAAGTTCTTTGATACTCATTCTTTGGTGTTATGCCAATGGACTACCCAACAGGTAGGATTATTTCCTCATGCATTTGAGAATTTTTGAGTTGAGATTATCCTTGGTAGGAATCATTTTCCTGTAGGAGTTTGTTCATGCTCAATTATAATTGGTGAAATCTGGATTTTGTTAGTCAGGAGCTTGAAAATTTTTTAATAAGCCTAGAATTATTACAATAATAGCTCTCATCCTTTAATTCACACAGTGTTGTTTTTGTTGTTCAGTGGCTAAGTCATGTCCAACTATTTGTGACTATTTGTGAACAGAAGCACCTCAGGCTTCCCTGTACTTCACTATCTCCCAGAGTTTGTTCAAACTCATGTCCATTGGGTCAATGGTGCCATCCAACCATCTCATCCTCTGCCACCCTCTTCTCCTTTAGCCTCCAATCTTTCCCAGCATCAAGGTGATTTCCAATGAGTCAGCTCTTCACATCAGGTGGTAGTATATTTAGATTCCAATTCTGGACTTAGAGGGGTGATGCTTTGTTTGACTGTACATTCAATGCTCTGGACAGGTAAAAGATGAGAACAATTTTCTATTCTCTCTCTCTTTTTTATATTTATTGGAAAGGATTGACTTGAATGATAGGGAGGCTATCTTTTTCCTTTCTCTGACCTTCTGAGATAAGTAATACAGAACTACAGTGTTGTGGGTCGTATATAGAACTGATCACTATTCACTACCCTATACTGGATTGCTACAGTGCCACTGTAAAGAATTAATGAGGAAGAGATGTAAGCCCCAACTAAAGCTGGAGATAGCATGCATCCTGACTTTAGACTATACTACAAAGCTATAGTAATCAAAACAATATGACACTAGCACAAAAAGACTAATAAATCTATGGAACAGAATCAGTTCAGTTCAGTCGCTCAGTCATGTCCAACTCTTTGTGACCCCATGAATCGCAGCACTCCAGGCCTCCCTGTCCATCACCAGCTCCCGGAGTTCATTNCCCAGAATCTCACATTCCATAAATGTAGGGTGGGGTTCCAAAGTTTCATATCTAACAAGCTTTTAGGTGATGCTAATACTTCTGATCCTTAGATTATGTTTTGAGATCTGCCATTCTATTTTTTATATCTCTTTGCTGAATTTCAGATGGTTTCCTCAAACTTACCTTTCAGTTTACAAATCTCTCTTCAGCAGTACCGGTTTTATATTTAATTCATCCTCTATATTTTAAGTCTCAAAGATTCATCTTTATTTATAAGGATTCTACTTTTTTTAACTCTAGGATGATCGTTCATAAACTCTTTCTATTAATTGTGGTTTATTTTATTTTAATTTTTCTTTGTCTCATTTTAACATATTTATTTTAGAACTTTTTCAGATTTCCCAGTTATACCAAGTTCTTTGATACTCATTCTTTGGTGTTATGCCAATGGACTACCCAACAGGTAGGATTATTTCCTCATGCATTTGAGAATTTTTGAGTTGAGATTATCCTTGGTAGGAATCATTTTCCTGTAGGAGTTTGTTCATGCTCAATTATAATTGGTGAAATCTGGATTTTGTTAGTCAGGAGCTTGAAAATTTTTTAATAAGCCTAGAATTATTACAATAATAGCTCTCATCCTTTAATTCACACAGTGTTGTTTTTGTTGTTCAGTGGCTAAGTCATGTCCAACTATTTGTGACTATTTGTGAACAGAAGCACCTCAGGCTTCCCTGTACTTCACTATCTCCCAGAGTTTGTTCAAACTCATGTCCATTGGGTCAATGGTGCCATCCAACCATCTCATCCTCTGCCACCCTCTTCTCCTTTAGCCTCCAATCTTTCCCAGCATCAAGGTGATTTCCAATGAGTCAGCTCTTCACATCAGGTGGTAGTATATTTAGATTCCAATTCTGGACTTAGAGGGGTGATGCTTTGTTTGACTGTACATTCAATGCTCTGGACAGGTAAAAGATGAGAACAATTTTCTATTCTCTCTCTCTTTTTTATATTTATTGGAAAGGATTGACTTGAATGATAGGGAGGTTATCTTTTTCCTTTCTCTGACCTTCTGAGATAAGTAATACAGAACTACAGTGTTGTGGGTCGTATATAGAACTGATCACTATTCACTACCCTATACTGGATTGCTACAGTGCCACTGTAAAGAATTAATGAGGAAGAGATGTAAGCCCCAACTAAAGCTGGAGATAGCATGCATCCTGACTTTAGACTATACTACAAAGCTATAGTAATCAAAACAATATGACACTAGCACAAAAAGACTAATAAATCTATGGAACAGAATCAGTTCAGTTCAGTCGCTCAGTCATGTCCAACTCTTTGTGACCCCATGAATCGCAGCACTCCAGGCCTCCCTGTCCATCACCAGCTCCCGGAGTTCATTCAGACTCACGTCCATTGAGCCAGTGATGCCATCCAGCCATCTCATCCTCTGTCATCCCCTTCTCCTCCTGCCTCCAATCCCTCCCAGCATCAGAGTCTTTTCCAATGAGTCAATTCTTTGCATGACGTGGCCAAAGTACTGGAGTTTCAGCTTTAGCATCATTCCTTCCAAAGAAATCCCAGGGCTAATCTCCTTCAGAATGGACTGGTGGGATCTCCTTGCAGTCCAAGGGACTCTCAGGAGTCTTCTCCAACACCACAGTTTAAAAGCATCAATTCTTTGGTGCTCAGCTTTCTTCATGGTCCAACTCTCACATCCATACATGACCACAGGAAAAACCATAGCCTTGACTAGATGGAGCTTAGTCGGCAAAGTAATGTCTCTGCTTTTGAATATGCTATCTAGTTTGTTCATAACTTTCCTTCCAAGGAGTAAGTGTCTTTTAATTTCATGGCTGCAGTCACCACCTGCAGTGATTTTGGAGCCCCCCAAAATAAAGTCTGACACTGTTTCCACTGTTTCCCCACTGTTTAAAAAAAAAAACAACAAGAAAAGGTACACACACCACAGTGTTTGTAGCAGCATTATTTACAATGGCCAAGATATGGAAGCAACCTAAGTATCCTAAAGATGAATAGATAAATAAGTGATATACATATTGATACATACAATGAAATATTATTCAGCCATAAAAATAATGAAATTTGGCCAGTGCTACAACATGGATGGACTGGAGGGTATTATTCATAATGAAATAAATCAGAAAGACAAATGCTGTATATTATCACTTATATATAGAATCTAAAAACAATTTAATGAGTATGTGAAAACTATATATGAAATTTAATGAGTATATGAAACAGGCTTAAAGAAAACAAACTTGTGGTTACCAGTGGGGAGAAGGAAGGGGATAGAGGAATAAGGGATTAGGGGTTAAGAGGTGTAAACTATGATGTCTAAGATAAATAAGCTACCAGGATGCATTGTATAACACAGTGAATATAGCCACTATTTTATAATATCTTGGAATGGAATAGAATCTCTAAACATATTGAGATCACTAATGTTGTACACCTGAAACTACTTTAATATTATAAATTATTTATACTTCAACATAAAAATAATGCTGAAGGAACTGTGCATTGAAGTCTATACAGGAACTCTCAGGGCTCTCTGCCCATTTCTTTTATAAACCTGAAACTGTTCCAAAAAGTAAACTCTACTAATGAAAAAGGAACATGAGTATTGTTTATTCTCAGAGACTGCTTTTCGTATCTTGTCCTAAAATTTTCCTACTCTTCACCTTTTGTATTTCAAATTTGAAAATTATTTTCATTAAATTTATATTTATCAAGTTTAAGTATGTTTAGGGTTACACATCACCTGAGTCTTATAACTATTGCACCTTTATATTATTTTACAATAAGAAAAATTTAAAAACATAAAATAAGGTGTTAATCATCTAGAAGTGTACACGTATGATCTGTGCACATATTGTATGTATTTTATATGTTTTAAAATCAGGTTTTAAACAGGTGGCACAATGAACAAGCGTGTGCTGTATTTTAACACTACATCTTCTTGTTATCTTAACTTCCTTCCCCTCTCATCCATGTCCATTTGTTACACCAGTCCTTGATGCAAGGGAAATGGCCAGTTTCAGACTTTTCCTATTTGCCAAAGGCCAAATGGGAGTTGAATTCACTATAACTTTGGAGGAGCAATAGAACTGACAAGTAACCGGACTGACAAGTCAGTGCTCTGTTCCCATTTTGACGGACAGTTTTCCAGTTCTGCAAAAACAGTCACAGTGTACAGGCAGTTCTAGCCATCTCATTTACTGGTATATCCAGCTCATAGAATAGTGCCTGACATGGAGCAAATGTTCAATAAATAATTGTTGAATGACGGCCTGAACCTGTCAAAGTGATGTAAACCAAGGGTCTGTAATCAAAGGCTAAAACTCCAAATATCGATTCCCAATCAGAGCCTTAGCCCCTGAGTTCCCTTTCCTAACTGAATCCTGGAGGTTAAATTTAAACCTCCTGTGAATGTGAGACAGTGACAAGAGCAAGGAGCTCTGTGACTCCATGACTATTTGTGAAACCCATTACAGCTCAAACTCTTTGTCAAGATGTATGATCTTTCTAATGAAACAAGTGCCCTCTACATTAAAAATAACAAATATCCTGTTGTTTAAGTGTCCAGTACTTAGGTTATTATTTTAACAAACCCATAAAATGGAAAGGTGAATTCATATAGAGGTTGTTTAATTTGCTAATTATTGAGATCAGGACCTGAGCAGATCAGAGGAAAGCCAGCACCCTGAGTAAGATCTGCTCAGAGCCATAAACACACTCAGAGTTCTTGTCTTTCTATTATAAATATAAATCTTGTTACTGGGACAGGGGCTGGCAATTGATGTAAGGAAAAATCGGTGTTCCTCAATTGTTCTTTACGTATATGGCCAGAAGGCTGCATCTGGGCTTCGATTAATGTAAGATTCTATGGAGAATTTTCAAGTTTTTAATGAGCATCCCCAGTTGGTTTTCATAAACTGTAAAATGGAACATGAGGTGAGGATGAACCAGATTTTGCCAGTAATCTGCTAACTTGCAATCAAAGCTCTTAAATCCCTGTTCGTTAATTCAGAGGCTTTTTCCTTTGCAATCAATTTGTCCGTCAAGAGTCAGCTCCTCAGGGATGTCTGTCTTTTTAGTTCTAGTGTGATTTAGGGACCACTTCTAAGACTGGTACATAGGTTATTTCTGCAGCATTACATTTACTGTCAGTTATTTCAATAATTAACATGTTAGGGTTTCCTACTAGACTATATTTCCTGAGAATGAGCTCTAAGTCTTACATTCATATCCCTGGTAACCTATATGATATCTGACATAGTACAGATTCAATACACATTTTTAAAATGATCCTTTGTTATCATTTGATTAATGATACATAATACTCCACCCTCACCTCCCTTGATGATTATTTGCAAATACATCTGAAGACCTGGAGGCATGAAGAAATCCTTTTCTCTTAAGATCATCCCTTCCCCATACTATGGAAAGCTGTTGATATGTTACCCTTTGTGAGCTGGATGGATTCAAATTAATATAGCCAGAACAATGACATAGCATAGGTAATGAAAAGTTAAAATTAAAATAACAAAGGGAAACTGGATCCTCAGTTAAAACACTCATACTTTTTCTTCTTACTTAAAAACACTGAAATAGCCTGTAAAACCAGACTATTGAAATGCTTAATATTTATAGTACCAGTTTTCTTTCTTCCACAAATTTTCTTCCAAGGGATGAGAGAGAAAGGGAAATGCTGCACTGGACTTTGTCTCCTTTAATCAGCTAATCACACAGAATCATCCTGTTTCCCAATGTGGGTCCCAGTTTGTGATTCTCTTCTCTGCTAGTTTCTGGTAGGCGTGACCCCAAGTTTCTAGGAGTTTGACGGTAGATAATAGGGCAGAAATAGGGAGTCCAAAGGCAAGCCAAACCCAACAATTTTAGTTAATACAGACTTTAGTCAGACATGTTACTTTTCTAGCTTTATTGACTTCAACTATTAAATAAATGTCTTGATCTAGAAAATGTCTTCCATTTTTAATCGTCTGTCCTGTCTTTATATCCTGAGCCTCTCTCTACCCATGATTCTCCCTGCTCTTGCATCATCACTGCCAATACCACTAATTAGACATGGAGGAATCTTCTAACTGCAAGGAATTCACTGGGCCAAACATGCAGGAGCATAGTCACACACAGATGTCAGGCTACTGCATCGGCACACAGGTCTTGGTACCATGGGATCTTCCATGGCCACACCTTCCATGGGAAGGCAAGATTCTCAAATACCAGCATATATTCAGAGTTTATTTGTGTAAAGTGATGATGGGGAAAGGGTAGGGGCATGGTATATGATAGGGAAGGAGAAAGAGAAAGTTAGGATATAGTTTGATTATCACCCTTCTTTATCTAGCAGTTCTTAAATCATTACAGTTACTGTGCTTTGAGCTTTCAACTACAAATTTAACCATTATAATAAAACTTTGAATTGGGTACTATACATTCAGAGAAATTGCTGCTGCTGCTGCTGTCACTTCAGTTGTATCCGACTCTGTGCAACCCTGTAGACGGCAGCCCACCAGGCTTCCCCGTCCCAGGGATTCTCCAGGCAAGAACACTGGAGTGATTTGCCATGTCCTTCTCCAAAGCGTGAAAGTGAAGTCGCTCAGTTGTGTCCGACTCCCAGTGACCCTATGGACCGCAGCCCACCAGTCTTAGAAACTGAGGCTCCATAAATTTGCGAAGTTCACACAGATTTTAAGTGGTGTGAATCGTAAGTCTTGGTAGTCTAAATCCAGAGGCTAAGTTCATAATCATTGACCTGTAGAGAAAAGTTTTCCATCTTTGCTAGTTCTTGTTGTTATTGTTCAGTTGCTAAGTCTGACTCTTTGAGACCCTATGGACTGCAGCACACCAAGCTTCCCTGTCCTTCACCATCTCCCAGAGTTTGCTCAAACCCGTGTCCATTGACTTGGTGGTGCTATCTATCCAACCATCTCATCCTCTGCCGCACCTTCTCCTGCTCTCTCTCTTTCCCAGCATCAGGAGCTTTTCCAATGAGGCGCCTCTTCCACAAAATTCAGTGGGAGAAAAAAATCTGACAATTTCCTACAGACTCATTGTGAACAGTAAGACTTGCTCCAAAGAACCTTAGTCACCCTGGTTCTTGAGGCAGTACCTCTACCTGAGGAGAGTCTTGGGTCTCAGACAGTGGAAGAGCAGCTCTGAAACACAGGACAGAGAACTTAATAAAACAATAAAACAGCACAAAGGGTAAGAGTAGAATTTTGACCTGGAGCGATGGTGTGTGAGGGGAGGTGGGAAGGGGGCTCGGGATGGGAACACGTGTACACCCATGGTGGATTCATGTTGATGTGTGGCAAAACCAATACAATATTGTAAAGTAAAAAAATAATAATTAAAAAAACTAAATATATATGTTAATATAATGAAGTAAAAGAATTCTTCAGAAGCCTAATATTTTTAGAACATCAGTATCTCGATGNCTTTGGCAGTGCCTTTCTTTGGGATTGGAATGAAAACTGACCTTTTCCAGTCCTGTGGCCACTGCTGAGCTTTCCAGAGTTCCTGGCATATTGAGTGCAGCACTTTAACAGCATCATCTTTCAGGATTTGAAATAGCTCAACTAGAATTCTATCACATCCACTAGCTTTGTTCATAGTGATGCTCTCTAAGGCCCGCTTGACCTGACATTCCAGGATGTCTGGCTCTAGGTGAGTGATCACACCATTGTGATTATCTGGGTCATGAAGATCTTTTTGTACAAGTCTTCTGTGTATTCTTGCCACCTCTTCTTAATATCTCCTGCTTCTGTTAGGTCCATACCATTTCTGTCCTTTATCGAGCCCATCTTTGCATGAAATGTTCCCTTGGTATCTCCTATTTCCTTGAAGAGAGCTCTAGTCTTTCCCATTCTGCTGTTTTCCTCTATTTGTTTGCATTGATCACTGAGGAAGGCTGTCTTATCTCTCCTTGCTATTCTTTGGAACTCTGCATTCAGATGCTTGTATCTTTCTTCTCCTCTTTTGCTTTTCAATGGTCACTATCATGTATGAAATGTCTGCTTTCCTTTGTTGTTACAGAAATTTTCAAATGTTTGTTTTCCTCTAATCTGATGTCTTTACTAAATTTAATTTGATGGCATGTTGATATTCACTTGTTTATTCATCCATTTTATTCAGCATTAATGATNGTATCTTTCCTCTCCTCTTTTGCTTTTCAATGGTCACTATCATGTATGAAATGTCTGCTTTCCTTTGTTGTTACAGAAATTTTCAAATGTTTGTTTTCCTCTAATCTGATGTCTTTACTAAATTTAATTTGATGGCATGTTGATATTCACTTGTTTATTCATCCATTTTATTCAGCATTAATGATTGTTTTCTATGGGTTCAAGCTGGTTGGGTTAATGCGACGATATAGATAAACATTTTTAGAATATGTTCACTTAATGACAGCCATTATATTGGTGGAGTAGTCACCAGTTCTCAGTAACCAACTATGAGTATGATTTCATCAGCTATGGTGTAGAAGTGGAATTGGCATTAAAGAGACTTTTCCAGCTGAAGAATGTGGAGACACACTTATAGAGCAGTGGTCAGATAGAAGGATATGGGCATGTTTGGCTTGCATCTCCATCAGTGAAATCTCTGCTTCTGTTGTTATGTGGCCTTCTCCCCTCTGNGGAATTGGCATTAAAGAGACTTTTCCAGCTGAAGAATGTGGAGACACACTTATAGAGCAGTGGTCAGATAGAAGGATATGGGCATGTTTGGCTTGCATCTCCATCAGTGAAATCTCTGCTTCTGTTGTTATGTGGCCTTCTCCCCTCTGTCTTTGTGTCTTCACATGGCCTTCTTATAAGGACATTATGCCTTAGATTTAAGGTTCACCTAATCAAGTACAATCTCATCTTAACTAGTCATATTTGCAAAGACTATCTCCCAAACATAGTCACTTTTACAGGAACTAGAGGCCATGGTTTCAGCTTACATTTTGGGGGAATATAATTTAACCCAGAACACTATCAGGGCTTCCCAGGTGGTGCTAGTGGTAAAGAACACACCTGCCAATGCAGAAGATATAAGAGACATGGGTTCGATTCCTGGGTCAGAAAAATCCCATGGAAGAGGAAATGACAACTCATTCCAGTATTCTTGAATGGAGAATCCCATGGACAGCGAAGCCTGGGGGCTACAGTCCATAGGGTCACAAAAAGTCAGACATGACTAAAGTGACTTAGCACAGCACAGAACACTACCATTCTGTTTTCCTTTTAAGCCATGATTCTCTAAGAAGTTATGTTTAGGTTTCACCTCTCTTGACAAAGTATCATAAGTCATGTAGGATGTGAAAGAGGCCAAAAGATTTAAAGTAAATTAGTGGG
>SJYA01002995.1:221199-244161 GCA_006410615.1 Neotragus moschatus
AGGAAGATCCCTTGGAGGCAGGCATAGCAACCAACTCCAAAGTTCTTGCCTGGAGAATTCCATGGACAGAGAAGCCTGGAGGCCTTTGGTCCATAGGGTCATAAAAAGTTGGACGTAATTGAAGCAACTTAGCACTCATTCTCACAAAAAAATGAGTAGCAAAGAGGGGCTTGTTGAACAACTGTATTCTATTATTTGAGAAAGAAAGGAAGTGAATAAAAATACATTATAATATTGCAAGGTTGATATAGTGATCTCTTCTCTAATGTTAAATGAATTACTACCATCCTATCCTTGGAAAGTCTTAACATGATTAGAAGAAGCCTGAGAAATATTGTACGATGTCACCACTTCATCTGTACTTCTCTGTTCATTTATTTATCATCTGTCTTGTTCCAATGAAGATTTAAAATGATATAAAAATTCAGTCAAGAAGCAATAATAAATGTAAACTAAGGGAGAAGATGAGATTTAAACCATAATTTTGGGGGGACCTGGTTCTCCCAAACAAATGTTGCTTTACTCATTTGATCTTCTTGGTGTCCCTTATAGTTGAAATTTGTACATTTAAAAAATATAACAGACTGATAAAACTTGAAGACTGTTTATCTTCAAGTAGGTATCAGTAGGATTGCTTTAAAGAGAGTGACGCATCCTGAAAGTATTGATGATTCATTTTTGTTTAGACATTTTAGCTTCTAAATCCTGGGCAACTTACAAGAAGGGCTGATCCTCAAAAACTGAGAGCCCTTTGGTCATCTCTCCAGGACTATCTGAGTCGACGATATAAGCTGTTATCTGGTGTAGACAGTTGCCATCCATCTGCTGAGTACTGCCTGGTGTTCCTCTTGTGCTCACACAGGTCAAGATCCAACTTCCTCTGTGACCAAGGAGCAGGATGTCATTGGTCTTCCTTCAACATTTGCCGTGCCCCTTCTACAATGGTGAAAGTCTAATAGTTAATGATCTTTCTCTCTCGCCCCAACTGGTTTCAGGAAAATGAGAGAACACTGAAGCTTTTAATTTTTTCCCTCTGATTTTTTGAAAAGGCATTAACTGTTTAAGTCTTCTTCATTTAGGGAAAAAAAGGATGCCTAGAGAGGACTTATTAGTCATTGTGCTAGCACTGCAGGCAAACCAGAGAACATGGCCACATAGCATGTAAGAATCATCAACTGATCTTTATAGCATCACAGCGAATCCTTATTCAGTAAAAGCAATTCTGCGGTGAGCAGATGAGATGGGAGGGGTGGGATGTACAGTATAATGCACCTTAGAAGTTTGGTTTTCAGCTGGTCTGAGTGAATAGAAAGGTAGATTTTAAAGAAACCTGTCAAAATACAGAGAACAAACTAGGCATTACCAGTCGGCAGACAGCAGTGGGGAGGAGCAGTACAGGTTGTAGAGAATTGAGAGATACAAATTATTATGTATAAAATAAATCAGCAACAAAGATGTACTTTACAGCACAGGGAAATATGGCCATTATTTTGTAGTAACTTTCACTGGATTATAGACTACAAAAATACTGAATCACTCTGTTGTATACCTGAAAATAGTTTAATATTGTAAACCAATTATACTTCAAAAAAAAAAAAACTTCTATGTAATCAACAGGCAGCATATCCTTAAGGCAGCCCTCTATCAATACTTTCACTCTTTTGAGTTAAGTAGCTGAGTTTCTGGGAGTTTGAGATTGCATTTCTTGAAAACTACTTGTATAGAGACTCTTCTAGATTCACAGTTAAGTGCAGCATCTCACTCTTTAGTAATCAAATATGATAAACTACAAACTAATATATTTTAAGGACATTTAAGGATTGGTGGCTCAGAAGGTAAAGAATCTGCCTGCAATGCAGAGACCCAGGTTCGATCACTGAGTCGGGAAGATCCCCTGGAGAAGGCAATGGCTACCTACTCTAATATTCTTTCCTGGAGAATTTCATGGACAGAGGAGCCTGGTGGGTTGTAGTCCATGGGGTCACAAAGTGTTGGACATGACTGAGTAACTAACTCTAAAGGTTGAAGCCAGGTCTGCTGCATTGCAGGCAGATATTTTGCCCATTGAGCCACAAGAGAAGCCCAAGAACACTGGAGTGGGTAGCCTATCCCTTCTTCAGAGGATCTTCCTGACCCAGGAATTGAACAGGGGTCTCCTGCATTGCAGGTGGATTCTTTACTAACTGAGCTATGAGGGATGCCCCCTAATACACCAGGGGCATATGCTCCATATGCTCTGAGGTGAACTACACTTGCTTCTGTTTTGCAAGCAATGAAATATTTTAGCTTATTGGTAGCATATTTGTCTATTTGATTGTTTGAGTGCTGAACATAGTCTGCCTGCAATGTATGCGTGTGTATATGACACATCCCATCATTGTTATGTAATTTTCATTAAAATGTGCCTGGCAACTCAGCTTNTTGCTTCTGTTTTGCAAGCAATGAAATATTTTAGCTTATTGGTAGCATATTTGTCTATTTGATTGTTTGAGTGCTGAACATAGTCTGCCTGCAATGTATGCGTGTGTATATGACACATCCCATCATTGTTATGTAATTTTCATTAAAATGTGCCTGGCAACTCAGCTTCCAATGCTTACAGCAGATCTGCCTGATAGAATATGTATCCTCTTAGTTGCCATTGGCTCTTTCTGCACTGATTTTCTACTATTGGTGATACCATCACAGAGCCCTTTCATTAATAGTAGCAACAAATTGTATAGTTTGGAATAATTTCAAAGTACATTGAGTTTAGGTATTTTTCCTCTTTTTTTCTTTTTGCACAAAGAAGTTAAAGTCATATGAACTCTTAGTAGTAAAGCCAGTTATAGAATCCAAACATGTTGACTTCTAGTTTAGTCTATTTTCTTCTTTCATAAATTTCAGGGGATTTTCCTGGAAAAGATTTAAAACACTAGATACATCATCCCTCTGACTTAAATCTATTTTTAATGGGTTAAGTGCTGTCATTAAAACATTCCTTCCTGCGTCTCCCAAAATATATCAAAAGCAGGCAAGTTCAGGTGAAATTTTCATTTGTTTTTCAATTGATTCATGTAGACAAGACTTAATAACTAGACTAGATATTACTGGAGGTATTATAGCATTCAAAAATTAGTGAATCTTAGTGAATGCCCTTGAGCCAAATCTGGCTGTTTGCTTACTTTTTAAATAAAGTTTTATCAGCCAGACTTATTGTTTGCAGAGGCTGCTTTTACACTACTAGAATAGAGTTGAGTAACTCAGAGAATATTTGGCCTGCACAGTCTGAAATAACTTAGTTAAAACCTTTAAAAAAGTTTGCCAAGTCCTGCTCTAGAAACTATAAGCATTACTTATAATCAAGATTCTGCTGGTTAGATTTTCTTTCTTTGTGATCTACAAGAAAAGCATTAGATACCTTTAGATTCCTACTAAGGTTTATAAATAGACAACTTATTCAATGCCTTCCAGAACAGTCATTGATGTTTTCATTGCATGGATGATTCTTCCTATGTCCTTGAATATTCATTCTTCCTGAAAGCTGACAAGTAATTGTAAGTTGAAATGACAGACATACCCTACATAAACATGGATGCATTTCTCCTTTTGCATGTAAGAACCTGAAGATACAAATGTGTCTTTGATTTGTAAATTGACATTTGCAAGCTTTTAATGAATTATCTATGAGAAATCAACACCCACTTTCAAATTACTCTTTTGTTTTTGTGCCTACTCTTATTTAAGATATTGAGATAATTTTTTTTTTCATGAATATAGTCATAGAGTTAGCTTTGTAGTTAATTGGTGAAGTCTGAGACTTTTTTTTTTTTTTTTGAGAAATTTCAAAACAAATCTAATCAACTGGCACCGTTTATAAAACTGAGTTAACTTTTTCAGGTGCATTTCAGCACTTGGCCTAACCATGTTATAAACAAGTAAAAATATCTAAAATTATACTCTTAGTCCTTTTCCATTTTCTCCAGGAATACTAATAAGTACTTCAATGACTTCTGTTACTGTTATTTTGTTGTACAGTAGTCATCGTATTATAAACTTCTACAAAGATTAATCAGTATCACTATCACTGTGATGAGTTTTTCATCCACTTATGAGTAAATAATCATGTATTTTAGCCTGGAGAAGGAAATGGCAACTTGCTCTAGTATTCCTGTCTGGGAAATACCCTGGACAGAGGAGCCTGGCAGGCCATAGTCCACAGGGTACCAAAGAGTTGGATACCACTTAGCAACTAAACAATAACAAGAAACTCTCTTCCATTTGACTCTAAGTTCCACAGAATTAGCCACCAAGTATATACTCTTTAGCACTGAATATGCATATTAATAATTTATTGAGTTGACCAAAAAGTTTGGATTTTCCTATAAAATTTTAATAGAAAAACCCAAACAAACTTTTGGCTAACCCAGCATTTATTCAGCATGTATTATAGGGTAATTCCTTATAACAGAAGCTTTGCTAATTCTGAAAATGGTCAGTATTCAACAATCATATCCCAATCCACCCAGAGTTTATATTATGGTTCCTAGACCATAAATGAGCACATAGAAATTGCTTAGGGAGATTAATCTAAAGGATGAATTATTGAAGATTATTACTATTTAATACCAAATTACAGTGAGAATTGCAGCTAATTTTCATTTATTTCACAGCTACATGTCTCTAAATTTTCATTTACTTCATAGCTTCATAGCTACGTGTCTCTAATCTTGACAAATAAGACTATTGGCAATAAATAATTTTAGAGATACTGGGTGATTTAACAACTACCTACTTCTGGAAAAAAAAAAAAAAACACCTAACAAATTATTATTAATAACTAGCGTGAATGCCAAGGATGAGTACCAAGGAAAAGATTAACCTCAATTTATCAGTACTTTTTAAATAAAATATGTATTTATTGAGTTTTAACGCCATCGGTCAGTCTGGGCCCATGCTTTCAGGCCCCCGTGGGAATAGGACCTGTGTCCAGCTTCTCTCCTCTTTTTCATTCTATTCCACACACATTGTTCTTTTTGTTCTTTAGTCATGCCAAGTGTGCTTCTGCAAATCTTTGTGGGTTTTTTAGTTCTTTCCTCTGGCTGAACCATTGTCCTTCAAGGAATCTAGGAGGCTTACCTTTTCTGGTCCTTTTGCCAGATCTGGTTTCACTCATGCTACTTTTTAAGACACTTCCTCTACCTCTCTAGCAACAATGAGCACTTCCTCCTCTGCTCCTTTCTTCTTTCTTTCCCTCTCTTTTTTTTTCTCACCCATGCATTCATTTATATACTCAGTTATTAATATTTTCTTTAATGAATAATACTACAGATTTAAGAAGAAGCATCTTAACATATTATGAGGATCAAAGTTGCATTAACATGAGTGAAGCAATGAAGAATACTTTGCAAAAAAAAAAAAAAAGATATAGATAGATAGTGTTACTACGAATATTTTCAAAGGGTGGTGACTGTAGAATATCTCGGTAATAATAAACCTAGTCTCTGTTTCTTAGCAAAGAACCACTCTGAATTAAAGATAGTGACTACAAAACTCCAAGCAGTATTGTTTTATAAATATGTGGTAACCAATCTCTAAGCAATATTTGATCAACCCTGTGTGCAAATGCTTTGTGTGCTTTTGGATTTCCCAATGTCCTAGGGCATGACCTTTTCACCTGATTTCAAAATTTCAGTTGGTTATATTCTCTACAGTCCTGATTGAACATTGTCCAAATTTGAAACCTGTAAAATTGAGTACTTCCAGCACTTTGGCTGGTTCCTGTCTTAGTGCAGAAGTCACTGAAAACAACTTTTAAAATTTATCAACTTAAGCACTAAGACACTTTCAATACCCTTGGAAAATGTTCTGAAAATCCTTTATCCTCAGAGCCAACTTCACTAGTTCTACGGCTGACAACTCAGGCATCCAAGTAAGAGAACTTGTCCCCATGCTATTCATACAGACACTTAGATTAAATAAACATATTCTGTTACATAAATATCAGATTTATGTGGGGTCATGTGAATTTTTTGTGTGTAACTAAGGCTATAGGTTCAAAATTCAAAAATACTACCTTCCCAATGATAAAAATTACATTAGCAGGAGCAAGTGTATGAGTATAACCCCATACCACCTCCAAAAATTGCCTTAAAATCTATAGGACAGAAGAGACTCTTGATTCCCAGTATGTGAGAAAACATGACATTTATAAGCAGAGGAGAAATTGGACTTTCTTGTAAGAATTAGCCATTTGGAAAATAGTACTGATGCTTTATTAAGGGTTATGACATTTGTCCAAAGACATGTTTTGAATAAAAAGAAATTTAGTTCACAAAAGTGAAGCGTCTGAAATTTATGAAAAGGATACAGTGTTTGTTTCAAAGGAATGGCAACCCACTCCAGTATTCTTGCCTGGAAAATTCCATGGACAGCAGAGCCTGCCAGTCCATGGGGTCACAAAGAGTCAGACATGACTGAGCACGTACACCTAACCCTAAGGATTTCCTTGTAAACTGAGGTTTTTGTCTCTGATATTATGAACCTGGAGTTGTATTCTGGAACTGTATTGGTTATAGAGGCAGATTTTTTTCTGTAGCATATATGTGTATGTGTGTGTTTAGCAATCTCATATTCACTTACATTCATCATTGTTTATTTGTATAATCTGAGGGTAACAATGCTTCCCAGGTAGCACTAGTGATAAAAAAAAATTCACCTTCCAATACAGGAAGCACAGGAGACGTGGATTTGAACCCTGAGGTGGGAAGATTACCTGGAGGAGGGCAAGGCAACTCATTCTAGTATTCTTGCCTAGAGAATCCCAGGGACAGAGGATGCTGGTGGGCTACAATCCATAAAGTCACAGAGTCAACATGCCATGGAAAGTTTTCCTTCCCAATCCAGCTGTAAACACTTTTAATGTCCTTCTCAACCACCCCTTGTTCTCTTTGGTTGCTGTTAGAACCTCAAGTTGGTGCTTCAGTTCAATGGACATCCTTACCCTGGGGAGTTCAGGACATGTTTGCTGTCAGAGACCTGTGGTTCACAAGTATAACATGTTTTCCTAAGCTTTGTGTATGGTTTTATGAGAGACAAGAAGTTAAGGAGAGTGTTGGCAGAGAGTCTAGTGATTGCAGATCCCTAGTTCTATGATTGAGAATGTATCAGTTACAGAGGGCCTTCAGGACATTGTGTGGCTATGATTAGTCTGGATTCTCTGCCCTATCATAATATATTTTCTACTCTAATTTTAAAGACCCAATTGAATCCATTTCTTCTTTTCCTATTTAGAAATTGTCAGCAGTTTGTCTTTCATCTTGATGTTAACTTTCTTTCATCAAACAAATATGTAATTGTACTTTGTTGAAAGCTATAGTCTTTGGTGACCTGCATTTTGCTTTGGATACTAATAACATATGTTTTATTAGATATGTTAGTAGTTTTACCTAAAGATATATCGAGGTCTTCAGGACCTAACAAGTCCAGAAACATTTGACCAATGGTTAAGCCAATACTGAGGACAGAAACATGTCAATGACATAATCAAGCAATTTAAGGTAAATTGATTTTTCATCCTTGATCGGAGCCTTGGTACCAGTACCACTGCTATCTTTTATAGAGAGAAGCTGCTTCACTGAACTTGATCTTTTCTTCAGGATTTTCTAAAATTTCTGTAGGCGGACTCATTGGAATCAGTGAAGATTTGGATCAGGAGGCACAAGCATTCCATTCCCATTTTATTATTAATACATTTTGTATAGAAGTCATTGAAATGGTGGATGGAAACAAACACAGCATCCATTTGTTAATACAATTTTTAATAGGAAACCAAGAAACCAAGTTCCTGGGTTTAGTCTTAAAAATATACTGCAAAAAAGATGGCAGGTAATCTTTTATTATCTGGTTGATATTTCTACAAATCATCTTTGCTTCTAGAGCTCAGAGATATGCCTAACGTTGCTCTAAATTCCCATGTCCGTGATAGAAGTGAAAGCACAGGAAAACAGCAAGCTAAGAAACATTGACTTGAGTGAAACTAGTGTTATCTCAATTGCTTTCTCCTATCTGCTGAGTCTTAGGTGATGACATATAAAATAAAATAACCAAAATCAGAAGGGTCACTTTTGGCAAAGAGCACTCATGCAGGAATAGGAACTGAACCGTTATAGCTATAGTAATAGCAAGTGAGGCTTTTGTTTGGCCACAAAGCTTGCAAGATTTTAATGGCCTGATGAGGTATCAAACCCATTCCCTGCATTGGAAGCACAGAGTCTTAACCACTGGACCACCAGGGAAGTCCTATAAGATTTCTTGTATTATGTCCCAGGGCAGGATTTTCTTCATTCCTCTGGGAAACGGTATATATAGGAAACCATAAGAATTTTACTCCAAGTCTAGTTAGAGCCCACCTCATATTCTTGAGCCATCTGAAATGATGGTAACTGGGAAAACATAAAAATGTCCTAATCTAAATTGAAGGCACTCTGGAAAACTCTGGACTTGTGTAGAATACAGAAACATGAAAAAAATCCTATCTCTGTCACACACGCATTTCTTGGGAACTTTGTGTGAAGGGATGCTAATAACATCTTCATATCACCAGAATTCAGAATTCCATCCTGATTTACAACTTCACATACCAAAAAGCTCAGTCTTCCCCTGTGATCTGATTTAAGATGCAAAAATGCAAACCTGGTCATATTCAAGTGGTTAAACTTCAGTGATTTCCTATACAAACCTCATCGATCAAGCATGGCTTCCTACCTTAGCAGAAAAGTGGCAAAATTTGGAAAACAAGCTAGTGTGGGTAAATTAATTTTGTTGATGATATAGAGTTGCAAAGACTCTTCTCCTTTTCTTTAATCCTGTAACACCTAAGTTTATCCCTCATTCTCATGTATATTACCACGCTAACAGAGAAAAAAACAATAAACTTCTGTCTTTATTCTACATACACAGTTAAAATTAGAAATGATGTTGCTATTTAGTTGCTAAGTCATGTCCTACTCTTTTTGTGATCCTGTGGACTGTAGCTCACCAGGTTCCTCTGTCCAAAAGATTTCTCAGGCAAGAATATTGTAGTGGTTGGCCATTTCTTTCTCCAGGTAATCTTCCCCACCCAAGGACTGAACCCATGTCCCCTGCATTAGCAGATGGATTCTTTACCACTGAATCACCATGTGCTTAGTTGCTAAGCCATGTCCAACTCATTGCAACCCTGTGGCCGCCAGGTTTCTCTGTCCGTGGGATTCTCCAGGCAAGAATACTGGAATGGTTTGCCATTTCTCTCTCCAGGGGATCTTCCCCACCCAGGGATCAAACCCACGTTTCCTGCTTTGGCAGATGGGTTCTTTACCAGTAGCCCACTGAACCACCAAGGAAGCCCCCAAATTAGAGATTGCTGTTGGTCAGTCTCTCAGTCATGTCCAACTCTGCAATCCCATGGACTGCAGCATGCCAGGCTTCCCTGTCCTTCACTATCTCCCAAAGTTTGCTCAAACTCATGTCCATTGACTAGATGATGCCATTCAACCATCTAATCAACTGTCACCCCCTTCTCCCTCCTACCCTCAATCTTTCCCAGCATCAGGTTCCTTTTCAATGTGTCAGCTCTTTATATCAGTTCTTCCAATGAATATTCAGGGTGTATTTCCTTTAGGATTGATTGGTTTGATCTCCTTGCTGTCCAAGGAACTCTCAGGAGTCTTCTTCAATACCACAATTCAAACGTATCAGTCCTTCAGCAGTGGGCTTTTTTTATGGTCTACACTAATGTCAGTAAATGACTACTTGAAAAACCATAGCTTTGGCTACATGCACTTTTTTAGGCAAAATTATGTCTCACTTTAATATTCTGTCTAGGTTTGTCATAGTTCTTCTTCTATGAATAAGTGTCTTTTAATTATCTGATCACAGTCACCATCAGCAATGATTTCAGAGCCCAAGGAAATAAAGTCTCACTAGTTCCATTTTCCCCTCACTTATTTGCCATGAAGTGATGGGAGCAGATGCCATAATCTTTATTTTTTGAATGTTGAGTTTTAAGCCAACTTTTTCACTCTCCTCTTTCGCTTTTATCAAGAGGTTCTTTAGTACCTCTTCTATTTCTGCCATAAGAGTGCTATCATCTGCATATCTGAGGTTATTGATTTAACCCGGCAGTCTTAATTCCAGTTTGTGCTTCATCCAGCCCAGGATTTCACATNTCTCACAAAAAGCCTTAAAGCCCCAATATCTTTATGATGAACAAAACATTTCAGGAGGGAAAAAGTGCTTTCAGATAAAAGAGAAGACAGAAAGTTTTTCTCATCTAATAAACTGTCACAATTCATCATAACACCACCAAAATAATATACAGTGAGAAAAGAAAAAATTCTCTCTCAAGAGCATGAACTCAAAAATATTAAACAATATTAGCATATTGAATCTTGTCATATATGATACCATCAAGTGGAGTTTAGTCCAGTTAAGAGAAATTGATTTAGTAATCAATAATTTATTATTAAAAATATATTTTTCTCAATAGATAAAGATGAATAGAGTTAAATAAGTATACATGGTAAACCTTTTCAACATAGCTGAAAACTTCCTTAATTTGGTAAAGTTTCAATACAAAGGCATCAGATATTAGGATTCTTCATAGCTAAATAGGGCTTCCCAGGTGGTGCTAGTGATAAAGAACCTGACTACCAGTGCAGGAGACCTAAGAGTTGGGGGTTCGATCCCTGGGTCAGGAAGATCCTCTGGAGGAAGGCATAACAACTCCAATATTCTTACCTGGAGAATCTCCTGGACAGAGGAGCCTGACAGGTTATATATAGTCCATAGGGCTGCAAAGAGTCAGACACAGCTGAAGTGACTTAGCACAGCACAACAGCACAGCTAAATAAGTTATTAAACACTGTCCCTTGACTTCGGGAAAAAGACAGGGTGTCTCAATTTTTGACTGGCTTCATTCATTTGGCAGAATTCTTTTGAGATTCATGCACATTGTTTTATGTGTCAATAATTCATTCCTTTTATTGGTGAATGCTAGCTTATTGTATGAATATGGCATAATTAGATTATATATTCACCAGTTGATGGGCATTTGGATTTGTTTCATTTTTTACTACCATGAATATAGCTGCTATATGCTTTTTCAAATAATCTTTGTATGGAAATGTTTCAGTTCTCTTAGCTAAATATCTAGTGGTGAAATTGCTAGGCAACATTGTGCTTATTTAACTTTATCAGAAACTGACAAATTCTCCCAAAAAGGCCATACTATTTTATTTGAGAACTTGTTTCTTTCTTGAAATAAGAATTTAGTTCTTTCTATTTCTCAGGAAGCTGATTTAGCAGTATTCCATAAATCTTGATACATTGTATGTTTATTTTCACTCAGTTGAAAATATTTACTAATATCCCTTGAGATTTTTCTCTTTGCCCATGGATTATTTAGACGTATCTTGTTTAGTTCACATTTCTTTTGAGATTTATCTCTAATCTTTATTTTATTGATTTATACTTTAATTCCATTATAGTCAGTGGACATACTTGGTATGATTTCAATTCTTTTACATTGTTAGGGTTTGTTGTTAAAGCAGGTTAGAGTTATCTTGGTTAATGTTGCATACACACTTAAAAACGTTGTGTATTTTGCTGTTTGGGGCGGGGGAGTGGGGATATTCTATAAATATCAGTTCAGTTCAGCCGCTAAGTCTAGTCTGACTTTTTGCAACCTCATGAACCACAGCACACCAGGCCTCCTTGTTCATCACCAACTCCCAGAGTTCACCCAAACCCATGTTCATTGAGTTGGTGATGCCGTCCAACCATCTCATCCTCTGTCGTCCTCTTCTCCTGCCCTCAATCTTTCCCAGCATCAAGGTCTTTTCAAATGAGTCAGCTCTTCACAGCAGGTGGCCAAACTGTTGGAGTTTCAGCTTCAACATCAGTCCTTGCAATGAACACCCAGGACTGATCTCCTTTAGGATAGACTGGTTGGATCTACTTGCAGTCCAAGGGACTCTCAAAAATCTTCTCCAACACCACAGTTCAAAGGCATCAATTCTTTGGCGCTCAGCTTTCTTTGTAGTCCAACTCTCACATCCATACATGATTACTGGAAAAACCACAGCCTTGACTAGATGGACCTTTGTTGGCAAAGTAATGTCTTTGCTTTTTAATATGCTGTCTAGGTTGATCATAACTTTTCTTAGAACCCATCAGTTGAGGATGCTCAGTTCTTTTGTATCTTCGCTGATTTTGTCTACTACTTCCATTTATCATGAATAAAAATTCCACTGCTATAATTGGGAACTTTATTTTTATTGGCTCCCATGATAGCTCAGTTGGTAAAGAATCTGCCTGCAATGCAGGAGACCTTATTTCAATTCCTGAGTCAGGAAGATCAGCTGGAGAAGAGATAGATGCTCACTCCAGTATTCTTGGGCTTCCCTTGTGGCTCAACTGGTAAAGAATCCACCTGCAGTACAGGAGACCTGGGTTCAATCCCTGGGTTGGGAAGCTCCTCTAGAGAAGAGAAAGGCTATTTACTCCAATATTCTGGCCTGGAGAATTCCATGCACTGGGTTTATAGTCATGGGTTTGCAAAGAGTTGGACAAAACTGAGTGACTTTCACTTTTCATTTTTACTTATTTTTACACTTCATTCATTTCTTTCAGTTTTTACTTATTATGTTCATGTCCATGTAGGGCTGTTATGGCTTCTCGGTATATTTAACTTTTTGTCTTTTTGCACTGTAGTTTTTTTTAACTTCTGGTAACTCTCTTTGCTCTGAAGTCTACTTTAGTGTGCATATATTCACCCTGTTGTAGGAAAAATGGGATGTGAGAGGATGGTTATGTTTCAGGTCTTGGATGAGTCTCTCGGGAGGGCTGCCAAGTGAGAATCTCTAGCTTCACAGAGGGAAGAATTCAAGAGTGAGCCATAGTAAAGAAGGCTTACTTAGAGGGATATATACCCCATAGATAGGATGTGGGCTATCTCAGAAGGCAAGAATAGCACCAACATATGGAATTGGTTAGTTTTTGTTGGC
This sequence comes from Neotragus moschatus, assembly GCA_006410615.1. Classification (NCBI taxonomy): domain Eukaryota; kingdom Metazoa; phylum Chordata; class Mammalia; order Artiodactyla; family Bovidae; genus Neotragus; species Neotragus moschatus. The sequence goes on from SJYA01002995.1 coordinate 234,225, forward strand.
TGGGTAACTTCATAGGCTAATGAGTAGGAGTGTTATTCCAAGTACTTTGAGAAAGCCAGGAATTGGGCCACTGCCCATTTTGGGACCTTTTATGGTTAGCTTTGGAACTGTCATGGCACCTGTGGGTGTGTCACTTAGCATGCTAATATATTACAATGAGTACATAGTGAGGCTCAAGGTCTACTGGAATTCGAATCTCTAGTTGTCTTGATCTCAGTAGGTTCCAAGTGGTATTTTTGACATCCTGTTCTTAGTGGTTGTGTCATTCTTTCAATGGTTGTGCCCTGCCCTCTTCCTTCCCATCTCAGCCCCAGCTTTCTCTTGATCAGTGTTTCCATGGTAAATATTTTTCCATCCATTTAATTTTAAGCTGATATGAGTTTCTTGTAGCTACCATGATGTGAGGTTGATTTTTAAAACCCATTTCATCAATCTCTCTTTCTGTTAGTGTATTAAGATTATGTAGATCCAAATAGCCCACAAACAACTATATGGGCTTGCATTCCTTTACTTCTCCCTCTCCAAAATTTTCCTTGTACTTTCCAGGTCCCCAGTATTCTACCTTCTCTCTCCTCTGGCCTGAAATGNTCCATTTCATCAATCTCTTTCTGTTAGTGTATTAAGATTATGTAGATCCAAATAGTCCACAAACAACTATATGGGCTTGCATTCCTTTACTCCTCCCTCTCCAAAATTTTCCTTGTACTTTCCAGGTCCCCAGTATTCTACCTTCTCTCTCCTCTGGCCTGAAATGTGGAGCTTTAGACACTCTGCCTATCTTGCTCTTTCCATGACTGTGTACCATCAGGGCCATGGGAGAACAGAATAAGAAAAGCTCATGACTTCTGGACCATTGGGTAACAGAGCAAAAAACAGCTGGGGTTCTTCGTTCTAAGCACTTTATTTATGAACGTGCATCATGAATCTTCAAGAGAGATTTGTAATATTCAGATTCAACTGTTTGCCCATAGAGCTCATTTTTAAATTTTAATGGCTTCCCTCTAAGCATTTCTTTGAGTGAGTGTTTCACAATGTAGGCTCTTATATCTTATTATATTTCATACTTTGTTCCAGGAAATAATCTCTTTTTACCTTCAAAACCCCCTCACCATGACTGATTAGCATATATATATATTCACTAGATGAAAGCCTAAGCAGTCTCTATTAGATACTTACAAAGAGTTCAGAATATTAGTGCTTTGTCTAACATGGCCCTTTAAGGATAGTAATATTTTTTTTTCCAACCTTCTGAAAATGCAATCCACCCTCTTAAATTGGCCCCCATTCCAATCTTCTTCTATTGTCCAAAGTGAGTAATGAGTTGATAGGGCATTTATCAAGAATTTCTCATCTCTTGCTGCTCCTGAATGGCTCCACCATGTGAACTGATTCTGTAACTATGACTCAAAATCAATTTGACAGGTAGAAGTTGCCTTCAAACTTTTGATGGGAATAAGAGGAGAGAAGGTGACCTGAATTTTTCTCCACTCTTTCAACATTTGTTGACAAAGAAATTTTTAAAGGTTACAGAGTCAAGGATGGTGATTTTAGAGAAGGAAAGGGTTGGAATTTTATTTGATTTCATGATCAAACAAATTGACTAACTTGGATTAATGCTAAGTTCTGAATGTAGGGTGAGTCTGCTCTCATAAAACCCCAGCGTTCTGTCCACTTCAAACGTACTCAGAGCATGAACTACTGTCCCTTCATGTGTTGTACATTTGACAAGTGTAATCCTTTTAGAAAGGTTTTAGATGAAATGATGTCAGGAAAGCCCACAGTGACAACAATGAATTTGGGAAACTCATCTATCCTTTTTAAACAATTGACAGAATTGTGGGAAGTTTTTTGTTTGTCTGTTTGTTTTGTAAAACCCTAATTTGAGCTTTATACTCCATAATATTGACAAATTTCCAAATTTTAAAATGTCTTTCTGTGATTCTCTCTGCCAATGGTATTCATTTTTCAATGATTGAGAAAAAATTTCAAATTACGCAGCAGAGTTCTTGTTATGGTTAAAACCTAGTGTGTACTAAGCATTTACTAAGTACTAGAGATAATTCTAAATATTGTACATGTATTATTTTACTCAATCATAACTATAGTTCTATGAAATTGACAGGAATATTTTATTCTTTTCTGTCTTCTACCAACAGGAAGACTGAAATAGCAAGAAAGTAAGTTACTTTGTCCAAAGACAGAGATAGTAAGGGACTAGCCTAAGATTCAGACACACATAGTCTTTGTTCAGATTGTGAGTATTTAATTGTGGCCTGTATAGTATATAAGTGAATGTAAATGTATAGGCTCTGGAGTAAAAGTACCCCAGATTCCAGTATATACTCTGTATTAGTTTTGTGACTTTGAGTAAATTGTTCAATCTATTTAAACCTCAGTGTCCTCATCTGTAAATCAAGAGTAAGAAAGGTATACATCTCATAGGATCTTTGTAAAGATTAAAGATGTTTATGCATGTACTTGGTAAAATCAAGTAAACAATCAGTAATTGTTACCTGTTGTTTTGACACTTCTATTATTCTTTCAGGAAATTTTCTCCAAATAAATTGTTAGTTTCCCTATGGAAACTTCTGCTAAAGTCTTGCTGCAAAATATATATATATATATATATATATATATATATATGTGTGTGTGTGTGTGTGTGTGTGTGTGTGTGTGTATAGCAATACAGTAAAAGTTAAATGTTTTGCAAACCACACGCAAGATTTCCTGCAAGAACACATTATTTTAAATCATTCTTGAATTTATCTTTCCTTTTTCAAAGGTGTAGCAGTTCAATAACATCATTGTAAACTTCATCATCACCAACTATCATGCTCATGATCAATAAAGGCATAAGATAGTGCTTTTAAAAATATACTCTGATCAGCAAAGAAATAGCATCCCTGCCCTCTCTATTGACCACAGAGAGAGCCTGCCTGCTTGAGTATTCCTTCAGTTTTCTACCTGGTTTCAATCAGCTTCACAAAGTATAGCACCAAATCAAGAATTTTACTTATGGAATGGATTATCTGATTTGTGAGGAGCAAATGTATGTTGACATAAATCATTAACGGGGCTTCCCAGGTGGCACTAGTGTTAAAGAACCAGCCTGCCAATGCAGGAGACATAGGAGATGCAGGTTCTATCCCTGGATCAGGCAGATCCCCTGGAAGAGGGCATGGCAACCCAATCCAGTGTTCTTGTCTGGAGAATCAATGGACGGAGGAGCCTGGTGGGCTACTCTATGGGTTGATGGGGTCTCAAAGAGTCAGACACGAATGAAATGACTTAGCACATGTGCACACATAATTCATTAACAGATACAAAGCAGATTCACCTCCGTAAGAGCCCTGGGGAACTATAAATTCATAACAAATATTCTTGAAGTTTAGAATCTTTTCATTGCACTTAATGTATGAAAAATGGCTAAACGAGTTCAAAAATTCTGTTCATTTATCATATAGTTTTTGCTTTATTTTTGCTTTTTTTTGCATTCTAGGTACTTTTTAGAATAAATACACTGATTCTTCTCTCTAAAATTCAGATTTAGTGGTAATATGCTTAAACATCTTACCTAAATTGAAGGTTATTTGCTAATTTTACATGTGAACTTCCCTTGGTAGACTCCAGTAGAGTAACATATTTACATGTTACAGTAACATTATTTCATGTTACAGTATCTGCCTATAATTGCCTTTANTTTTTTTTGCATTCTAGGTACTTTTTAGAATAAATACACTGATTCTTCTCTCTAAAATTCAGATTAAGTGGTAATATGCTTAAACATCTTACCTAAATTGAAGGTTATTTGCTAATTTTACATGTGAACTTCCCTTGGTAGACTCCAGTAGAGTAACATATTTACATGTTACAGTAACATTATTTCATGTTACAGTATCTGCCTATAATTGCCTTTACCCTTCAATACTTTAATGCAATACCTAAAGCCTTTATTTATACCCACTTCTTGAATTGCCTGTTTTGACCCTTACGCTCATCAAGTCCTTGGCCCTGGCCTTAGAGTATGATTATACACCAGGAAAGGAATTTTGCTTTATAAAGGTAAACTGTCTTGCTTCCACAAGTTATCAATGATATATCTCATCCTTCCAAGAAGGGAAAGTTCATGTATTAGCATACCATGTCCTATTCTGACATATTCTTGTCCCTTTAGCCACTAATCAAGAGGGTGTTGGTGACTCTCTAGACACCACCCAGACAACTTAAGGGCATGAATTTAAATAGTCAGCTATAACATATATAGATTGCATTTTTTCTTTGCTTGATCAATTTGTTCCAAATGGGAAGAGGGATCTGGATTAATCTTAATGCTGTGAAAATGGTCTAAGAAGAGTTATCAACTCTCTCCTCTTTCTGTTCTGTCTTTTTTGTTTCCTACTACTCTAGTTTGTTCTATTCTTTTCCCACGCCTACGTCATTGCTCTTCTCATGGTCAAATCCAATGGCCATTTCTCTTTATTTAACCTAGCTTCATCTCTCATCAGCAGCAATTAACATAGTTCTCTGTGGCATGTACCATGTTCTTTCTCTTGTCCCACCATGGCAAACCTATCTGGGATTGTGGGATCATGCTCAGTTAGTTCCCCCAGATTTCTTCTCAGTGTCTTCTCAGAGTTGCTCGTTTTGAATTCTGGGAAGTTGAGTCTTCTTATTTTGAAATCCTCATTGTGGTTTTAATGTTCATTTCTCTGGTGATTAACAATGTTGAGCATCTTTTTCAAGTGCCTGTTGGCCATCTGTATGCCTGCTTTGGTAAATGTCTATTCAGGTCTTCTTCCCATTTTTAAATCAGTTTGCTTGTTTTTTTGATGTTGAGTTGTATGAGCTGTTTGTGTATTTTGGGTATTAATCCTTTATTGGCCATATAATTTGCAAATATTTTCTCCCTTTCAGTAGGTTGTTTTTTTTTGTTTTGTTGATGGTTTCCTTAGCTGTGCAAAAGCTTTTAGGTTTAATTAGGTCCCATTTGTTTGTTTTTGCTTTTATTTTCTTTAAGAGAGAGGTCCAAANTTTTGAAGCACAATTGTCCCTGGTCTAACTCTTAGAGATTGTGTGAGTGTAAAGAACACATTTGAAATTGATTTACAAATTCTAAAACCTTAAAGAAATGTCAGTGTTATGACATGACTTAAGGGAGACATAAATATGACTTCTCCCAAAATACCATGTAGTTGACTTTCTTACAATCTGAGTTGCACTGGACAGAGCAGACACTATTATCCTTTCAGACTTAACCAGAGATAACAAAATGCTGTCAATAATGCTGCCCCTTTGTAAGGCACAATGGCATTGTATTTTATGCTATGAACCTTGTTTTTGTAGTTGACAATCTAGAAGCCCAGAAAGAAAGTTGCTATCACTTACTGAGATTGAGTGTCAATGCAGGAGTCTTTGCTTCCCAGGTTGGGAGCCCTGGCTCTGTCTCAGAAATCAAGAGATTATATTGACATACACACACTACTATATATAAAACAGATAACTAGTAAGGACCTATTATATAGCAGAGGGAACTCTACTCAATACTCCGTGATGACTTATATGGGAAGAGAATCTAAAAAAGTAGATATATGAGAATGTATATTCTCATATATAACTGATGCGCTTTGCTCTACAGCAGAAACTGATGCAGTATTGTAAATCAACTATACTGCAATGAAAATCTAAAATAAGAAAGGTGCGAGAATTTAGGATGGGCCTGCAAACACATCAACAGTGGAAATCACAGTGGCAGCAATGGTCCTAATGGCCAAGAATTCCATGCTTGTATGAAATACTGGGTAAGACCTAGTTCCATTCTTGACGTGAACAACAGACTTTTGGTAGCAATTATAGTGTTTTCCAGTGTTGTGATGTATCCCACTTTTTGTGAGTGCAGACTGCTGCTGCTGCTGCTGCTAAGCCGCTTCAGTCGTGTCCGACTCTGTGCAACCCCATAGATGGCTGCCCACTAGGCTCCTCTGTCCCTGGGATTCTCCAGGCAAGAATACTAGAGTGAGTTGCCATTTCCTTCTCCAATGCATGAAAGTGAAAGGTGAAAGTGAAGTCGCTCAGTCGTGCCTGACTCTTAGCGACCTGATGGACTGCAGCCTATCAGGCTCGATTGAGATTATAAACCCTCTGAAAGGTGAGATTATAAGAGGGAGAATGAACCTAAAATATAAAGTAAAAACTGGCAGAGGGAACTTGAAATCAATCTTACTAGATGATGTAAAAGCAGCTCCTTTATATGCAGCCCAGGCTGGTGTTCCAAATATCTTTCATTTGCCAGTATTTTATTTTTTTAAAGAAACACTAATTTTGCTTATTATTTGAATCACAAGACAATGACTACGTACCCTTTGTCCATCACATTTTTCTGAGACATGGATAAGCACTATATTTGATCTCTTAGAAACATCACATCATTTTCCATGACTTCATGTCTCAGGGTCTATAAGTATTCGGATTTTTTTTTTTTTTTTTTTTTTTTTAATGCTACCATATGACTCTCTTCGTATATATTAGTTTTTCATTTTTTTGTCTTTGGACAGTTAGACCCAATGTTGGTGTCTCACCAATATGCAGTGTTTCTAAAATCAGTAATTACAATGGCCAGTGGCATTTATTGTAACTGATTTCTTCCCTGAGAGTTGTCATAGCCTAGGAAACAAGGTGGGCACGAGCAGTGGAGCATCCACTGATACTCGGAGCTCATTCCAGTGCCAGTAGATTCTAAGTTCTTGGAAAATTATCAGAGTGTCTGGGTGCATTGTCATCTCTTTTTAATATTTAGATTGAATTTATCCAAACTGATGCATTTCTGTCTGAGGAGAATGAATATAAAAGGCAATGAAATGGGCACACATACTCATTTACCTAATGGGTAATACTGGAAGCCAGGTGAATATTTTTTTAAATTGATATCCAAAACCTTTACATAATGTTTTAAATGACTCAAATATTCATGTAGTTGGAAATGCCAGTTATTCCATTTAGACATGTGCATAGCAGGTCTCTAAGACCTAACAAAAGTCTTCCTATTTGTGCATGTTAAATGATTCTGCATTTTCCATTATGGTGTGCATATTTTAAACACTAAAGGCTTAAGCTTAGAAACATTGTCTAGGGATGACCTGCATAGATAAATAAAGCTGTTAATCTGTGAGAAGAAAGTCTGAATTAGAAATTAGATAATTAGGAGTGAAGATATATAATGGAGCAAATAGGTAGATAAGGATGGAAGATTAGGTCCAACAAGGGGCAGGGTCTTAATAAGTTTGCTTACTATCTCATTGATCAACTTGGTACCTACAAATCTTGCATTTTAGTGGAAACAGTAGAAAGTCTATGAGTTGTGTGGTATAAAATATAAAAGCAAACCAGTATTTTACTTGATACAGTATAATTGAGCCAATGGCAGATGAACCATGATGGGAGAAACTACATTTTTAAATTAATTTAATGAAAGAATTGCCTGCCCATTAAGTGACCCTAGTGTCTTGTGATTGTTTTCATGATTCTTTACATCCAAATTCTTGCTCATTTTTCCACAGTTTTCATAATGAACGTTCATCTGCATTGCTTAATTTGCCTTCAGAAGAGGAGATTCTTGCAGCAAAGCAGTATGGGAGATAACCCCTATTCTTTGCTGTGGCTCATTTTGCATGAGGTTCTAGGAGCAAACTGAGTACTATAATTTCTTTAGAATAGATACAATAATATTTTAGCATCTTTAACTTCCAAATACCAAATATGATTATTCCATCCAGGAGGAATGGGGTATTCTTGGCTTTATCTAATTATACGTTCAGGTTGAAAAGTATACCAAATTATTTAAACCATATTATCATCATTCTAAAAAGATCTCATTATCTCTCGCTGAAATATTTTTTTTTTACTTTAATGCTTTCAGTTTCACTTTTTTGTTCCAAGCTACTCTACCTAGAAGCCCTCCTAGAGAAGGTTTTTCTTTGTCACAATGGGGTGAATTTTATCTTTTATTAATATTTTGTTTTCAAAATCCTTGAGAAACAAGCACCTTTTCAAAACTATTTCAATACTTCTTCAGGGTTGTGAGCATTCTCTGGTTATACCAGAGAACTTTGTGACTCTCATACAAAAAAAATTCAATTTGGATAGGTGCTTTATAATTCTGTTTTTCTTGACTGGAATCGTTATTAAAATAAGCATTAAAAACATTCTGTGTCACCTAGTTGATTTCATAGTATTGAAAAGGCCCCACCTCTTTCAGGATCTGCACTATTGTATCATACCCCAGGTGACCTGTCTTATAAAGACAAATACAGATGACACTCTGCCTGCTTCCTTATACATGATGGTAAAGTTGCACAAAAGAGACAGTGTCTGTGAAGTGTTTTGAGATCTCCAGGTAAAAAGAAATCCATAAGTGACAGCTATCCTTGTTATTTTAAATGGAAATGTAGAAGATATTGGTGAAATAATTCTAGAACTCAGATTATTTCCCCAAACATGGCAGTGCTCTTTCTTTTCCACCACCCACAAGAAGAGAGAAAATTCTCCTTTGAAATATCAAAGTGGGTGTAGGGAAAACTCCTTAAACATCTGTGCTTTGGATTATATTATCACAGACATCAATAGATTTCACCACTGGCTGTAAATAAATGAACATACTTTGACAAGTCATTCAATATCTTCCATGCTGTCCAGCCAACATACAGTGTGGAATGAAATTAGAGAGCAGGCAATTTCTGTCTGCAGGAATAATTACAATGTACTTACCAAGTGTCTACCTGGGAGCGCCATTAAATTACTATGTAATTAAAAAGCAGTTTGTTCTTTACTCAAGCTACTCAGCTTCTCAGAGTATATGGAAGGTTCCCATAATAGTTAAAGGAATCCCAATATTTTATAGAACAGCCCAGAACATTGATGGATAACCTCAAAGTAAATAGATGCATGTTGCTTTCATTAACTGTTCATGAGTGTCAATTAATTCCCATTTTATTTATTTCACTATTTCAAAAAAAAAAATACTCTGCTCTTTCTGATGGCCAAACACTTAGAATTGGAATACATAATAAATATTTTATCACGTTGATAAAATTGATTCAACAAACACCCACTCTTTTGTGTGTTTTTCTTTTTTTTTTTTAAGTGCCTTTTGGAAAACTTGCTGCTGAAAATATCAGGCTTATAGTTTATAGTACCTTGTATTCTGTTCTGCTTCAGAGATTCCAGCTTCAGTAGTAAAAGTATAAAGGCAACTTGTCAGATTTGTTTTTTATTTAAATAAATGGATACAAAGGAAATAGCTTGTAGGTAAAGACAAAAGAGCCTTTAGTTATGAAATCTAGCCATTGTTTTCTAATGCTTTCTTCCCTTTTGGTTACTATAGTTCTAAGGCATGGACTATACAGATCTTGTTGACTGTTTTTTAAGGTGCATATGATTAAGAGCAGTGTATTTCAACTTCAAATGCTTAAATAGTCCAAATTTCAAGTCACTCTAGAAANTAGGTAAAGACAAAAGAGCCTTTAGTTATGAAATCTAGCCATTGTTTTCTAATGCTTTCTTCCCTTTTGGTTACTATAGTTCTAAGGCATGGACTATACAGATCTTGTTGACTGTTTTTTAAGGTGCATATGATTAAGAGCAGTGTATTTCAACTTCAAATGCTTAAATAGTCCAAATTTCAAGTCACCCTAGAAAATATTAAGGGGAAACAAATGATTGTAGCAGAAATTTGCAAATCAAATAGTGCCCTTTTCTGTATAGCAAACTCTTCCATTTAAAAAAAGGAGGGAGAAAAAAAACTCATGCTATATTTACCATACAGAGTGAGGTTAAAATAAGTGTAAATTGTTTGATCATATTGCTATTGTTTTCCATGTAATTTTGTCAATGCTTGGGGTACAGTTTATGTTTTAAAATATTTGCATTTAATCATAATCACCCG
>SJYA01002995.1:257910-299111 GCA_006410615.1 Neotragus moschatus
CTATTTCTGCTTTATTGACTATGCCAAAGCTTTTGACTGTGTGGATCACAATAAACTGTGGAAAATTCTGAAAGGGATGGGAATACCAGAATACCTGACCTGCCTTTTGAGAAACCTATATGCAGGTCAACAGTTAGAACTGGACATGGAACAACAGACTGGTTCCAAATAGGAAAAGGAGTACGTCAAGGCTGTATATTGTCACCCTGCTTATTTAACTTCTATGCAAAGTACATCATGAGAAATGCTGGGCTGAATGAAACACAAGCTGGAATCAAGATTGCCAGGAGAAATAACAGTAACCTCAGATATGCAGATTACACCACCCTTATGGCAGAAAGTGAAGAAGAACTAAGAAGCTTGTTGATGAAAGTGAAAGAGAAGAGTGAAAAAGTTGGCTTAGACCTCATTATCCAGAAAACTTAAATCATGGCATCCCATCCCATCACTTCATGGCAAATAGATGGGGAAATAATGGAAATAGGTACAGACTTAATTTCTTGGGCTCCAAAATCACTGTAGATGGTGACTGCAGACAGGAAAAAGACGCTTGCTCCTTGGAAGGAAAGCTGTGATCAACCTAGATAGCAAATTAAAAAGCAGAGATATTACCTTGCCAGCAAAGTTCTGTCTAGTCAAAGCTATGTTTCTTTCCAGTAGTTGAATTATAAAGAAAGCTGAGTGCCTGAGAATTAATGCTTTTGAACTGTGGTGTTGGAGAAGACTCTTGAGAGTCCCTTGGACTGCAAGGAGATCCAACCAGTCTATTCTAAAGGAATTCAGTGCTGAATATTCATTGGAAGGACTGATGCTGAAGCTGAAACTCCAATACTTTGTGAAGAACTGACTTATTGGAGAAGACCCTGATGGTAGGGAACATTGAAGGCGTTAGAAAGGGACTACAGAGGATGAGATGTTTGGATGGCATCACTGACTCTATGGACATGAGTTTGAATAAACTCTGAGAGTTGGTGATGAACAGGGAGGCCTGGTGTGCTGCAGTCCATGGGGTCACAGAATCAAACATGACTGAGTGACTGAAATTAACTGATCTGACCTACATTCACTGTATTCTGTGACCATTTCTACTTTTCATAACCTTAATTAGGAACTTTGTAACCATTAAACAATAATCCCCATTTATTCCTCTTCCTGTCTACTTCTAGCTCCTCTAATCTACTTCCTGTCTCTATGTGCATAAGTGCTAAGTGACTTCATTCATATCCAATTCTTTGCAACCCTATGGACTGTAGCCCACCAGGCTCCCCTTTCATGGGATTCTCCAGGCAAGAATACTGGAGTCGGTTGCTATCCCATCTTTCATTCTGCCTCTATAAATGTTCCCGTTCTAGAGACCTTAAATAAGTGGAGGTATCAAGAATTGGTGCCTAATTTTCTGTCTGCTTATTTGACTTAGCATGTGTTTCCAAACCTCATCTATGTTATGTAGCACACTACCAGAATTTCATTCATTTTCAAGGATAAATATTATTATATTATATGGATATAATTTCTCCATTGTTCACTCATTTATTGATAGATATGTGTATTATTTCTACATTTTGGGTATTGTGAACTTGCTCCAGTGAACACTGGCAACAGTTCAGTTCAGTCGCTCAGTTGTGTCCAACTCTTTGTGACCCCATGGATTGCAGCACACTAGGCCTCCCTGTCCATTACCAACTACCGGACCTTGCTCAAACTCATGCCCATGGAGTTGGTGATGCCACCCAACCATCTAATTCTCTGTCATCTCCTTCTCCTCTTGCTTTCAATCTTGGCCAGCATCAGGGTCTTTTCCAATGAGTCAGTTCTTCACATCAGGTGGCCAAAGTATTGGAGTTTCAGCTCCAGCATCAGTCCTTTCAATGAATATTCAGGACTGAATTCCTTTAGGACTGACTGGTTTGATCTCCTTACAGTGCAAGGGACTCTCAAGAGTCTCCTGCAACACCACAGTTCAAAAGGATTACTTCTTCAGTGCTCAGCTTTTTTTATAGTCCAACTCTCACATCCACACATGACTACTGGAAAAATCATAGCTTTGATTAGATGGACCTTTGTCGGCAATAATGTCTCTTCTTTTTAATGTGCTGTCTAGGATTATCATAGCTTTTTTTTCTANGGACTCTCAAGAGTCTCCTGCAACACCACAGTTCAAAAGGATTACTTCTTCAGTGCTCAGCTTTTTTTATAGTCCAACTCTCACATCCACACATGACTACTGGAAAAATCATAGCTTTGATTAGATGGACCTTTGTCGGCAATAATGTCTCTTCTTTTTAATGTGCTGTCTAGGATTATCATAGCTTTTTTTTCTAAGGAGCAAGTGTCTTTCACTGCAGTCAACATCTGCAGTGATTTTGGAGCCCAAGAAAACAGTCTCTCACTGTTTCCATTGTTTCCCCATATATTTGCCTTGAAGTTATGGGATGTAATGTCATTATCTTAGTTTTGTGACTGTTGAGTTTTAAGCCAGCTTTTTCACCCTCCTCTTTCACTTTCATCAAGAGGTCCTTTAGTTCTTCTTGTAAATAAGATGTATATTTTATTTACTCATNTGCATCTCAGTTTTCTCAGTTTCTCAAGAGGAGGTAGATGGAACCTGTACGCCAACTTCACCATCACCCAGTTCAGGCCACGTCTTCCTACTCATTGGTGCCCTTCGTCTCTGAATGGCCAAATTAACCTCAAGGTCCAATTTAAAGCCCATTGGGAGGAAAGTACCTGTTTACCTTTGATGAAATGTAACATGTAATCCCTGCTGGGTATATTTTAACTTCACTATTGAGTAGAGCCAAACATTAATGGCTTTGATGACAGGTGAGGAGAACCCTAGAACTTTTCAGAGCCTCCTGAAATTTTAACAATCAATATCTTCCTACTTAGCTACTTGGAAACTGGTTCCTGTCACTCTCACTGAAAGGGAAACTTCAAATGCCAGTAAGTCAAGTCATTGTCTTCATATCTTAGAAAGAACTGGGATTAAAATCTGAACCCATGACTTCTGAACTCTCAGTCTTGCTTCGGTAAGATACTCCTGACAACTTTCTCTCTGACCTCTTCCATTTGCCTAGCATATCTCTAAAAAAAATAAATAAATTCTGCTTTCGCTTTAACCCTCTTGTTATCACTAATTGATTCTAGATGCTTTGCTGTCCTTATCTGCACGGCCCTGACTGCTTTAACTGATGTGGGTTGTAGCACTTCCTGGACAGCGCTGCACTAGCTCACACCAAGCTGACATGAAACCTCAGCGAAGGTTTATTAGTTTGTTTCTCCACCTTTCTTTTTCTGAGGAATTGCAGCCCCGGAAGTTGTAATAATGACTGTCCTCAAGACAGCTTGGGCCCCCCTACCACCTTCTCAGAGTTTTCATATTTTCTCGTGTACTTACTCCATTTCTTAATATGCTTCCTCGGAGTTTAATTCTCTGGTACCACTGTATCCAGTTTTCTCATTTTTATTCTACTATGTACACATCATCACCTGGGCAATAGTATTCAACTTAATCTCATGTTTTCCTACTTTCAATTAAGTCGTACCTGTCCATAGGCAGGAGAGCTAATACAATTTCTCCTTCAACGACATTAGCTATGGTTGGTAACAGAAAGTTGCAGTTCTCCAATTCAGTAACTCCTTTGATCCTTCATGGGTCTTTAACCCAGCAGATGTCTGGGGAATCCAAGTCCCTTCGGAGTTCAACATTATGAGAGTTCAACTGACCTCACCAGCTGCTTTTCTCTCACCTACCGTTTCAATGGCCTACAGCAGATGCCCCATAACACTGTCTTTGTTTTATGGGTTTTATTTCTCTCTCTCTCTCTCAACCTCCTAAACTCAGAGTACTCTACACCTTTCCAATCTCTAATATGCCTCGGCTACTTTGCAGAGCATGTGAAAATTTCAGAGCAATTATGTCAATCATAGGCTTTCTAATATCGAACTATTTTTTTCTTGGAGGGGAGGATGTGGTGAGGATGGTCGGAGGAGAAAGCCTATTGATATGAGGCTCTTTATTCCGTATCCACCAATGTCTAGTTAGTACTTTATTCTGTGAGCCCAGAGCTGGTCTACTTCACATTCTAAGCTCTCCCACCCCAAGCAGAAGAGGAAAAGCTCTGCTCTGCAAAGAACTGCTGAGGTTCCCACAATGCTGAGTTGTTAGAAGGCATTCTCATTCCCTAATTTTCTTCAGGCAACTGAACTGGACATAAGAGAATGATCTATTTTTAACCTGTTTCTCAGTAATTACTCTATTTTTACCAACTATGAAAATAAAACACTTGAGTTGCTAAATTCAAGAGATTTCAGTCCAGTGTGCTTCAATAAGAGACAACAGGAAAACCATGCATGTTAGTCCTAATGAAATTCCTCTGTAGTCAGCATCCAAGCAAAATGCTGTGATGGAGTGAATAAGGGCTCAGATTCAGGGATCAGAAAGATTTCAGTTTGAATCTGGTCCCTGCTTCTAGTCATGTGTGGTTCGTACATCACATAACCGGTGTAAGCCTCAGTTTACTCCTCAGTAAATTAGTGATCATAATAGCAGTTTACTTCATAGGATTATTTTAGGCATGAAAGGAAATAATCTATTTAGAATGCTTAGCACAGTTCCTAGAACATAATAAGCCCTTATTCCATATTATCTGTCATATTCTGCAAATGTAAGCTTATTTTAATATTAAAGATATTCATTTATGTCATCAATTATAAGAAGTTGTTGATTCTCATCTTGAGATTGTCACTTTTTCCATTTATGAGGAAGATCAAGAAGTTGATGGAATTTTGAAAAATGAAACAAAAAATATGTGACATCACTTAGAATTAAATTCTGCCTTAAGACAGTCTGTCGCAGGCTGAATTTTTACAGATTGCGATAATTCCCTGCTTAGTCATAAAGCTGAGAATTTTAGAACTGAAAGGTATCAACATCAAGTTTATTACAGTACTTTGAAGTTTCATAAAAACTTTACAGTGTGTTTTATGAATGATTCCTCCTGTATCCCCATGAGGGAGTCTAGCATTACTCTCTGTATTTCAAAGGAGAGCAAATGAAGGGTGGGAATATTTGAAATGTCACAAAGCCAAGTTAGTACTATCTCTGATGAGAGATGTACTGTGTTTTCTGAATGCCCCATTCCCAACCAGGAGGAGACTTGTACTTCACATTCCTGGAGAGAATCCACTATACGTGGCACATTCCCAGAAATGTATACACACTACCATTTTCAGAGAACAGTCACCGAGTTTCTATGAAATTTCCTTTCAGTGACCTGGGCTAAATGCTCCATACTGAAGCCCCATGGCCCATCTGGGGCACTGAGGATCTCACAGGGTCAGAGACCCCCAATTGCTAAATAAATGTGGGATATCAGAGAAACCTCAGGCTCTCCTCAGCTACAAACTTAGTGCAAATATAGTGTTAACAATAAACTCAAAGACTTCTTCTTGGGACCCAGGATGATGGAAACTTCAGGGGCATGTAGATCATAGGATAGGAACCTGGAAACAAAAATATTTCTTTAAGAAGCTATATTCTGTAAAGAAGCTCCTTGTTCCATAAACCTGTATTAAAAGAAAAACTAGTCCAGAAAGTATTTGGACGTCTGTCTAGTCACTTTCACAGTTATAAAATGTCTGCAGGTTTTTTGGAATCAGGACAAAGGCACTGGGTCCACACAGCAGTGAAGGTTGTTACTCTAAGACCTTCCCCTCACAGTACAACAATAATTCTCCATTGTTTCCTTTGCTACTTTTACCCTTTCACCATTTAGTTTATTCATCTGTAATTGAAGAATGTAACCATTAGGAAATTACTCAAAGAAGAAATGTGGGATTATTAATACATAAGTGACACATCAGCCAAATCCTTGGTTGTTCATTCTCCTGCCAATGGAGAATAGAGACAATATAAACAGTGGTAGACTAGAAATGAATGGAGTTAATATGAAAGACAGGAATCTGTAGATATTTTCAAGGACATTCATTTTCACATCTCAGGCCATCAAATGTTCTCCCNATCAGCCAAATCCTTGGTTGTTCATTCTCCTGCCAATGGAGAATAGAGACAATATAAACAGTGGTAGACTAGAAATGAATGGAGTTAATATGAAAGACAGGAATCTGTAGATATTTTCAAGGACATTCATTTTCACATCTCAGGCCATCTAATGTTCTCCCAGAGCTGCCAACCATTAACAAAGCAAAGGAGGTGGGCTCACACCTCACACTCTTCTTTGTCCACGCTTCCATTAGACTTGCGATGCATCAAATTAGATGGCAGACAGTAAAAAGAAGGGAAAATGCTTAAGCTATCCACATTAGACGTAATCAGCCCCTGATCTATTCTCTCTGCAAAAATCAAGATGGATAGATAGACGCCAAATATCCACTATCTCTGCGAGTTCCTTGATGGAGGTCAGTTAAGATCTAAAAGCAGAAGTGATCAAGTTTTNTCCAGGCAAGAACACTGGAGTGAGTTGCCATTTCCTTCTCCAATGCATGAAAGTGAAAAGTGAAAGTGCCTCTCCTCAAATGAGAGATACGTTGTGAATAAATATGTCTGATTTGTTTGATACAAAATTTTCTCTTACTGCTTCTGGAGAATTCTGCCAGAAATTGGTGCTGCCTTATCACATTGACTATATTCATTGGTAATAAGATTAGAACTGTTGCTAGTTGGTGGTATTTATTTGTAAGAACCTGTTATTAAATCTCTTAGTAATGCCCAGTCTTTCTTAAATATGACTTTTTAATTGAATAATTTTAGAATCATTTAATAAATATAAATGATTAGCAATTGATCCCATCCAATGTTTTTGACATTAGAAATACTGTTATTGTGTNTGGTATTTATTTGTAAGAACCTGTTATTAAATCTCTTAGTAATGCCCAGTCTTTCTTAAATATGACTTTTTAATTGAATAATTTTAGAATCATTTAATAAATATAAATGATTAGCAATTGATCCCATCCAATGTTTTTGACATTAGAAATACTGTTATTGTGTTTAGATGACCAATAGGAAATCCAAAATTATATCTTTTTATTCTCTATGACAATGTTTTTCTTAAAGTATCACCTTTGAACTCTGTATCTTAACATCCAGTGTGACTGTCAAACACCCAGATTTCTAGACTGTATTCTAGACCCATTGAACCAGAATCTCAGAGCTAGGATGAAGAAATTTGCATTTTAACCTGCATTTAACCTCCATTCTTCTTTCATAATAATTTTAATGGTTGACATTTATAAAACAGTTATCTGAAGCTAATGAAAATTCATCCTTTATCACTTTTTATTTTGAATGTAAGTTGATGCTATTAAATCATTTTAACATTTTCCAGTACGCTCAGTCTTTCATTCCTTTGCCCTATAATGTTGACTGGATAATTCTACATTAGAAGTAAGTTGGGATTTGAACCTGATGTAACAAGTCTTGACTCCATCAATTATGAGCTCAATAAATATACAAACAAGATACCAAAACTTTCCAAACCTCAGCTGTGTCATCTGAAAAATGGGGTTAGTAAGACTACCTTTTACTTAAAGTAGTTAGTCCATGACAGTACTGGTGCTGGAACTTTTTGAGACCTTGTATATGCTACAGTGAGGAAAACATAAGGATGAGCAAATGTTCAGTTGAACTAATTTTTCCTTAAAATCTTTGTGGAAGCAAGGAACAGAAATTCTAAAATTATGAGTACTCATAAAGTTACTTTCTATTTATTGTAAAAGGGAGCACATTTATTAAAGAACCAGTCCTATATAATAGCTCTAAATATCTCCTGTTGTTGAAGATATAGTATGCAGTGATTTTGCTAATTAGTCATAATATGGTTAACAGATGGTATAATTTAAAATTTTAGGGGAAGAATGTATATAAATCTGTATGGTTACCTGGAGCTATGTATGAACCTTTTAAGAATATAAATATGTAAGCACAGTTCTATTTCTGAATATGTTTGGGTGCTGTGAGTTCAAGTACAGTAAAAAATATGAGGATGGAATATGGAACTTACAAAATATTTATGAATTGATTCAGTTCTCTATGGTTTCTGGTTCTTGGTTAAGAAGAATCAAAATCAGTTCACATTACCTTTGTTAGTGAGACTGAGGGTTATTTGCTGTCGTTCTCTTTTTGTGTAGGTATTAATTCTTTCTGCTCATCTCACTACAATGCATATTTCTCTCTTAGGTAGGCTTTGGTGATGGGCAAGGAAAAGTATGCAATTAAAAAACATTATAATAGCTATCGATGTCTAAAGAAAGGAATCTAGATATTTTTTCTCGCTTTTAAAAACCTTCTTAAATATTAATGATATGCATACTTTCTGAAGTTTCATTTTATGCCAGATAACTAAATCATCTCAACACAGTTAAAGCATGCTGAAACATCTATTACATTTGTTTTGGTATCAGTGCTACTCAATTCATATTTGTTTGCCTTAGATAAAAGGCTGGACTAGTATAACTGATAGAAGAAGTAGGACAATTTGTCACTGACCTTCTAATAGAAGATTCTGAAAGAAAGGTATCTCTCCATCCAGGTTTCATGAAAAGCTGTTTTGACTGTGGCATAGATGACCTGCAAGAGAATCTTGTATGTTGCAAATTATTAGTAGCAAGTTACTATTAATAAAGGTTGAAAATAACTTTCTTTAAAGATCGTAGTTTCAAGGTTTACTTATAACAACCTTATTCTCATAGGCAAGCTTTATGATATGCTTTCTTAAGCAGGATCAGCAATAGAATTTTCCCTCAAACAAATATTAGCCTCACCTTGTACATGGTTCGTTCTGAATTAATCATGTGAATATTATGAAGCATGTGTCATAAAATGAAAAAAAAAAGTTGTGATCTACTTGCCTGTAAATTGTACTTTTGCCTCCTGAGAATGTAGTGGGAAGAGTAATAGTTTAGTGACTAAACTTCTGTAATTTTCTTTTCTTGATAAACTGTACACAGCGCCTTAAATATAAACAAACATCAGGAAGCTTTAATTTTGGGGGGGGGGTCTGTTTAGGTAAACCCTTCAAGTTTGCTATTTGTTTCTTTCTGGGCTACTTAACTGATATACTTGTTGTAAAGTTAATGTAAGTTTTACAGATTTTTAGGGATGAGGTTAATTAAACAACAACAACAAAAACCGGTAAGGTACCTAGGGACCAGAAAGAAAGGCAAGCCATTACACCCTTCAGCCCAGTGGAGGGAAATGAAGGAACTATACAACTGGAACCATTAGAAAAGGTTTAGCCATGAAAGAGATATCATCCCATCAGTTCAGTTCAGTTCAGTTGCTCAGTTGTGTCCGACTGTGAGCCCATGAACTGCAGCACCCCAGGCCTCCTTGTCCATCACCAACTCCTGGAACCAACCCAAACTCATGTCCATTGAGTCGGTGATGCCATCCAACCATCTCATCCTCTGTCGTCCCCTTCTCCTCTTGCCCTCAATCTTTCCCAGCATCACGGTCTTTTCAAATGAGTCAGTTCTCCGCATCAGGTAGCCAAAGTACCGGAGTTTCAGCTTCAACATTAGTCCTTCCAATGAATATGCATGACTGATTTCCTTTAGGATGGACTGCTTGTATCTCCTTGCAGTCCAAGGGACTCTCAAGAGTCTTCTCCAACACCACAATTCAAAAGCATATCATCCCATAGGATGTGTAAATATGGAGCGCATCCCATGAATGAAGGAGTAGAGGAAGCAAACATCCCAAAGTTTGTCTTTCAGTTCTTCTCATTGGCAAGCACAGCTGAAAGTACGAGATTTGGAACGAAGCCCATGTGACATAGTCCACAGTGGTCAGTATCCCAGGACACAAGGCAGACAAAGAAGGGCAGAGGGGGGTCTGAGAGGAAGAGGGAGCATAAATAACAAAAGCACTACCTCATTAGACGTGAATCAAAAATAAGATTTTGCCTCTTTCCTCTGGGGAATTTTGCCAGCTGCCACTGTCTTTGTCCTCACGGGAGAGAAGTGAGTATACACATCATGCTGGGAAAATCTGGAGCTCACGTATTATCTGTTTCCAAATGACATTCTGGATTGCGATGATTCCTGGTAAGCAAACTTTGACTTTTTATGCTTTTAGCTCTAATCAAGAAAGTCTAGGCTAGGCCAGCTCTATGTTAATTTCCGTATTAAAATCCAGATGGGAGTGGTGTTTTCCCCTTTGATGGCTGGTCTGCCTTTGTTGGAGCTATGGAAAACAGAGAGATCATCAAATGATACCTTACTTTATCTGCTTCTGACAAGTGAGCCTCTATTTCAACATGTGTTATGATTTCTGTTCCTAGACACAAAGGAAGAAAAATTATTAAGCCATTAAAAAACCTTTTGAATATTCATAACAATATGCCAGAGCATAATTATTTAGAACAGAAAGTCAGTATGAGATAAATAAGTTTAAAATGAAACATTTTTCTTCCTTTAGCCTTATTCAGTCAGTTTCAGGACAATTACTTACAGTTAATCTTCATAATTGCTAAATTATTTTTGTTTGAAGTCTCTACTAGCGAAGGTATGTAGATTATGGGGAGCCATCCACATCAAAATTAGTGCTTGAACAAATAAAATGGTTTGCTTGTTATTTGTTAACCATGGATTAATGTAGGCAGGAAATAGAGTTGGCTTTGTAAGTGCTGGAATGTTTCTTAATTGAAATGTGTTTGAGGAATGCTTTTTAGGGGAAGATATATTAACAGATTTCCTAAAAACAATAGAAGAAGGATATGCCTAAATGTTAGAATTTTAAGGGTTTATAATATCAAAGACTTGGCCAAGAAGCTTCCTGAATTCCACTGTAGATATATCTGTAACAGGCTAAAAAAAAAAAAAAACCTGACCAGTGAAATGTATCATATAGTGTATATGAAAAGCTTAAATATAATTCATGCAGATATAATTAGGAAGGTCAATGTATGGGCAAAGACAGTGAAGACTTGTTGGTATTAAAACACCGAGGTACTAGGTATTGTGTATATATATATATATATATATATGCATATATGTTTTTATATATGGCATTTATAGTTTCTTTTCTTGAAAATTATTGGTAGAGTTTTTCTTTTTCCCCAAGTATCATAGTTAATATACAAATATGTTTTATTCTGGATATCTTTGTATATCTCACTTTTTCTCTCTACAGTGTACCCCAGACATATATGATGGACTTTGGATCGTAGAAAGTATTTTAAAATATTATAGTGAATGTATAAATGCTTTTCTTGTTGGAATCTTCATTTTTTTTTTTGGAGTTTTCACTTATATATTCACTATAATATTTTAAAATACTTTCTTTGATCCAAAGTCCATCATATATGCTTGGGGTACAGTGTAGAGAGGGATAGTGAAGCATATAGAGATATCCAGAATAAAACATATTTATAATGATTCAATGGCATCTCCGATTCTATGGACATGAGTTTGAGCAATCTCTAGGAGACAGTGAAGGACATGCAAAGCCTGGCATGCTGCAGCCCATGGGGTTGCAAAGAGTCAGCCATGACTGAGTGACTGAACAACAACAAGGAATGCTTTTAAAAACTTGTTAACATTGAATAAGTTTTTGAATAGGATATATGAAGTTTCAGTTCAAAATACAAGGAGGCATATGTATCACAAATGACTTTTTCTTACACAGCATTTGCCAGTATTAGAGGTACTGATAACTGAAGAACACCCTCTCAAGGTATAGGTTCCCTTTAGAGAAATGAAAACTCAGTAGAATGTATGTTACATTTGGTTAGAAATTTATTAGGCCCCAAGTAACAATAGCAACAACAATAAAAACTTGGAATATCACAGTTAAATAGAATTATTTACTTACCTCTGTCAGTCAATAATGTCAAAGTCCAAGGTGTCTCTCTTATTCCACTCTACTATGCTTGAAGAAATGCCATTTTGCCTTATAGTCATATGTTTGAGTAAGGAGGATGGGAAAAAAGATCAGTGCCAACTGCATGTATACTTTGTAATCAGGAGTAAAATATTTTCTTAGGAATTTATGCATAGAATTTTTGCTTAGTTTACATTGACCATAACTGGACAATTGGGTTTTTTGAGCATATGTTCAATGAAAAAAGTCTGAAAATACTGGAAAAACTATAAAAGCTGTGTATACTAAGTTAAGACAAGAGTGGTTTACTTTGGGTTCTGGGTTTTTCATTATAGACACTCTCCATTGTCTACCCAATACCCATCCATGACTCCCATGTCTTCCTTCTTAACAATCCTAAACTGGTTCATAAGACCACTTCTTAAAACGGAGTTACTGAGGGTGATTCAGGCAATGAATCACTCTAATTTGATAGCATAGACACTGGTTTAAATGCCAAGACACCTGGATTTCAGTCCAACTTGCTCAATAAATAGCATATTAAAAATCAGTCCTCACTGTTGTGCCTATTAAGCCATCTATAAAATTTAAAAGGTTAGAAAAGAGTATTGGATTTCAAAGTACAGATGATCCCCAACCTATGATGATGGAAAGCAATACATATTCAGTAGAAACCATACTTCAAATGTATTTTCCCAGGCTACTGAGATATTCTCCCTCTGATGCTGGCCAGTGACAGCAAGCTGTAGTTCTTAGCCAGGTGATCATAAAGGAAAATAACTGATACACTTAAAATCATTACTGTACCCATACAACCAATCTGCTTTTTTACTTTCAAGTACAGTATTCAAGAAATTGCATGAGATATTTAATAGCTTGTCAAATGATTTTGCCCAACTATAGGCTCATGCAAATATTCTGAGCATGTTTAAGGTAGGCTAGGCTATGATGCTCAGTAAGTTATATTTTTTACATGTGTTTTTGGCTTACAAAATTTACAACTTGCAGTGACTTATCATAATGTAACTCAATGAAGATCTGTATGTTCTTCAGATCTGAAATTTTGCACAAATATCTAGGGTTCCCCATGGGAATATGAATAAGGGAAAAACTGAAAAAGAAGAGCTATATCCCCCATTTATAACAGAGGAAAGTTTAATTTGAATTGAGATTCCACGTTTCCTTTGATATACTATTAAAATTAAAAAAATCAGGGATAAATGTTCCTATTTTCCATCAACTTATGCTTAATGGACTATAATTTTAATCATATTTCATAAATTAGAAGAGAAACAAAATAGGTATTGCTCATAAAACCTAAAGCGTTACCTTAGTCTAATTATCCCAGGAACCAGTACAACAGCATTGCATGTCATTTGGATGTGAGTTTCCAGTTATATTTTAGAAACTTATGTGTGAGTAAATTTTGAGTAAAACCAATTCAGGCTCTTATAATTGTGACTGATATATAAAATGAGCTCCAGATCTAGAGTAAAGCAGATATCCACGCACGAGATATGCACCTACAATGCAGGGGGCACAGTTTTATCCTTGGGTTGAGAACATCCCCTGAAGAAAGAAATGGCAACCCATTCTGATATTCTTGCCTGGGAAATCCCAAAGACAGAGGAACCTTGTGAGCTGCTGTCCATGGGGTCACAAAAGAGTCAAACACAACTGAGCAACTAAACGACTATGTATATTGCACACACACACACATATGCACAAAAATGATCTGTATCTACAACTAATATATGTATCAAATGTAGGTGCATATACATGTACACATACAATATGCTTATATACATACACACTTGAGATACAGATAGATACACATTTGAGCTAAACATACATATACACACTTTATAGGTATACTTGATAGATATAGATATAGATAAGATTCAGTTCAGTTTGGTTCAGTCACTCACTCATGTCTGACTCTTTGTGACCCCATGGGCTGCAGCACACCAGGCCTCCCTGTCCATCACCAACTCCCGGAGTTTACCCAAACTCATATCCTTTGAGTCTGAGATGCCATCCAACCATCTCATCCTCTGCTGCCCACTTCTCCTCCTGCCTTCAATCCTTCCCAGCATCAGTAATTTTTGATGCTGGGGTCTTTTCCAATGAGTTAGCTCTTCACATCAGGTGGCCAAAGTGTTAGAGTTTCAGCTTCAGCATCAGTCCTTCCAATGAACACTCAGTACTGACCTCCTTTAAGATGGACTGGTTGGATCTCCTTGCAGTCCAAGGGACTCTCAANAATGCAGGAGACCCAGGTTTGATTCCTTGGTTGGGAAGATTTCCCTGGAGAAGGAAATGGCAACCCACTGCAGTATTCTTGCCTGGGAAATCTCATGGACAGAGGAGCCTGGTGGGTTATAGTACATGGGGTTGTAAGAGTTGGACATGACTGAGTGACTAAACCACCACCACTGGTATTAAGGAAGTCAGTGTTCTTACAGTATTTTCCTTCGCTAGAAGGGTGCAAAAGCTAAAGAGGGTAATGAGGTGGAGGCTATAATACATGTATGAATAGAATGCTGTAAGAACAAGAAGAAAGAAACTGTCCAGCTGTGGTCAGGAGTTTAGAAAAGAATTTATGCTGAGGATGANTTCTTACAGTATTTTCCTTTGCTAGAAGGATGCAAAAGCTGAAGAGGGTAATGAGGTGGAGGCTATAATACATGTATGAATAGAATGCTGTAAGAACAAGAAGAAAGAAAGTGTCCAGCTGTGGTCAGGAGTTTAGAAAAGAATTCATGCTGAGGATGACATTTCTCACCATAAGAAGGAAAGGCAGGGAAAGAAATTCTGGGTAGAAGAAAGAATGAGTACTGAGTGAGAATGCATTGGAGAAGGTAAAGGCAACCCACTCCAGTGTTCTTGCCTGGAGAATCCCAGGGATGGAGGAGCCTGGTGGGCTGCCCTCTATGGGGTCGCACAGAGTCGGATACGGCTGAAGCGACTTAGCAGCAGCAGCAGCAGCAAATTAGCATTACACCTTTAATGTCAAGCGATTTAAAGCAGCTAAAATGCAGGATGTTTGGGGAGAGGTCAAATTACAAAAATGGATAGGAACCTGACCTTGGTGATCTTTATAGGCCATTGCCAAGAGTTTGTGGTCCATCCTAAGTGGACTTTAAATAGGGTGATTGAAAAAAAAGGCTAACATTTTTACTTATGGAATGTCCANAGCTAAAATGCAGGATGTTTGGGGAGAGGTCAAATTACAAAAATGGATAGGAACCTGACCTTGGTGATCTTTATAGGCCATTGCCAAGAGTTTGTGGTCCATCCTAAGTGGACTTTAAATAGGGTGATTGAAAAAAAAGGCTAACATTTTTACTTATGGAATGTCCACGTTACCTACACTTGGAAAAAATATTGTTTACTCTCAGTTTATGAATTTGTGAGTTACCATGTTAAACCTTTTATTGGTTACCATTTATTGGTAGCTCCCTACTTCGACTCAAGCAGCGAATCTCCTTTCCTGATCTTAAAGTCATTTCATGAAAATACTAGCTCCCATCAGGGAATCTTTTCTACATACCCAATATTTTAACTCCAAAGCATTTGAGTCCAATTCATTTCTTGGAGTTGTGCTTGACTTCCGTGTAATCATGACAAATGCACAGACAGAGGGAATGTCCTTGAGATTTTTCCATTGTGTAACCCAGTGCTGAAAGCTTTCAAAATGAATGGAGTTGGCATGCAACTTCTTTTCCTTTCTTATACCGTCTCAGTACTGCTAACAATCTTAACAAGATAATTTTTGATAGTCAAAAGAGCCAAAAGCTCTATGGTCGAGAGTTTTATTGACTTCAATTTGTNATTTGAGTCCAATTCATTTCTTGGAGTTGTGCTTGACTTCCGTGTAATCATGACAAATGCACAGACAGAGGGAATGTCCTTGAGATTTTTCCATTGTGTAACCCAGTGCTGAAAGCTTTCAAAATGAATGGAGTTGGCATGCAACTTCTTTTCCTTTCTTATACCGTCTCAGTACTGCTAACAATCTTAACAAGATAATTTTTGATAGTCAAAAGAGCCAAAAGCTCTATGGTCGAGAGTTTTATTGACTTCAATTTGTCTCAAGTTATGATGATAAATATCTTTGGAAAAAAGCAAGCATAAACTAATAACCATGATCCAAAATGCATTAGCAACCTGGAAACATTTCAGTCATTGTAGTTATGTGCTTAAAAAAAAAATCCAAACACTTCAGTTAATACATGTTCTCTCTCTCTTTTTTTTGATGTAGGCTTTATAGGCTAGACTATGTTTATGATATTTCAATTTAATATAAGCTATAGTAACAGAGCATTTTATTTGAGGATGAAACCATAATCTTAATATGTACTCTATGTTTCACCAAAGATGGATAAGACCAATAAAATAGGTAGTACCTTGTAAATGAAATAGCTAGTGATTGTCCTTGAATTCTGATGTCTCTGGGACACTACATGAGGTTCTTTCTATAGAAGGCTAAATAAGCATTTTCAAGCAAGGCTTGGAAAATGGTCATTAGAAAGAAAACAGTTGAGAGTGAAGTTTTAGTTGAGTGTAGGCAGGAACCAGATAATAATGCTGAAGATGAAGAAGAAAGGATTCACACAATTTATTCTTATCTCTATAAGCTCTTTGTTCACTGTAACTTACCCTGTTCCTGTTAAACCCTGATTTCTTCTGGCCACACCTTAAAGGAAAATGGTTACTACTCAGCATTTGGAATTCTAAGGTCCTAGAACCTGGTTTACCTTAGTAGATGTGGAAGAATACTTGGTTAATCAGTTCACTCTTTACCCAGCCCTCCTCTCTACCTCCTCTCCCCCAGCCCCTCGCTCCAGCTCTGACACCTAGCCATGGGGAAAGAAGATAAAAACTCTGAGGTGAGTGAGCCGAATCCCCCACCCACCCCACCCTTAGGGACATTTGCTGGATCCTGGAGATTTTTCCTTATGGAGAATTTAACTGATTTTCTACACGGTTGAAGATTGGGTTTAATTTAGGCATGAACCCACTTCTAAGTAAAAAATAAACCAGCAAATTGTTGTTGTTTTGGAAGTTGTAGGAGGCTAGAGAGACAAATTGGAAACTTTAGGGACTTCTTCAAATGCTTGGCTAATTTACCCCAATGTGACGCTGGCTAATTCTAGAGATCTGTAGCAGCGTTGGAGATAATGAAGGATATCCAAAATCTTCAAAAAGGCAAAGTGAAATCTAACCCAATCCAGGGAGAGTGGGCCTACCTCAATCACTTCACTAAGTTTCTCAGTCAAGACATTTGCTAAATTATTGAGATGCCTAGAGTGGAGGCTGAAGAACTGGGCTGGAAACTTATGAATGGCAAAGCTGGAAATCCTAAAGTATTTCATGATCAAGGATAAAGAGAACAGTTTGGCTCTCTATCAGAAAGCTTCAGATGGCCATTCCCAAGGAAGTGGGTTGGAACAGATGTAAATTGATTCTTATTCTGCAGTCCAGCTCTGACTCATGTAAATTACTGATTAGATAAAATGATCAGCCTCTTACCTGAGCTGCAAAACAGAAAAGGAGAGACCCTTTCTGGTTAAAGATAGTATTATTCAGATTCTCTTCATTTCTTTTATAGTCAGTGTCTGACATACAATAAAATATTGCTACACATGCAAAAAGACATGAAAATATGACTGATGATCAAGAAGAAAAAGATGAAATCTAGTGGGAGATAAATAGATGATCTGGCAATCAGAGTTATCATGAAGGTCTTTGAAATAACTATGATTGGTGTATTAAATAAATTAGAGAATATGGGAAGAATAGATGAAAGTATGGAGATTTTCTTCAACAAATTATATGCTGTAAAAAAAAACACATAAATAATCTAAAATAGAAAAATATAACTCTAAAGTTCAGATGCAACGGGTGTTCCTAAGAGTAGATTCAGTTCAGTTCAGTCGCTCAGTTGTGTCCGACTCTTTGCCACCCCATGAATCCCAGCACGCCAGGCCTCCCTGTCCATCACCAACTCCCAGAGTTCACTCAGACTCACGCCCATTGAGTCAGTGATGCCATCCAGCCATCTCATCCTCATTTGTCCCCTTCTCCTCTTGCCCCCAATCCCTCCCAGCATCAAGGTCTTTTCCAGTGAGTCAACTCTTCGCATGAGGTGGCCAAAGTACTGGAGTTTCAGCCTCAGCATCATTCCCTCCAAAGAAATCCCAGGGCTGATCTCCTTCAGAACGGACTGGTTGGATCTCCTTGCAGTCCAAGGGACTCTCAAGAGTCTTCTCCAACACCACAGTTCAAATGCATCAATTCTTCGATACTCAGCCTTCTTCACAGTTCAACTCTCAGATCCATACATGACCCCTGGAAAAACCATAGCCTTGACTAGATGGACCTTAGTCGGCAAGATAATGTCTCTGCTTTTGAATATGCTGTCTAGGTTGGTCATAACTTTTCTTCCAAGGAGTAAACGTCTTTTAATTTCATGGCTGTAATCACCATCTGCAGTGATTTTGGAGCCCCCAAAATAAAGTCTGACACTGTTTCCACTGTTTCCCCATCGAGGGAGAGAAATATATAGGACATGTAAATTGAAAGATGACTCACTAAAAATGTACAGAATTAAATATATGGAAAACATTAAAAATGTGAGTGAAAATATATAGGATGATCTAAGGTCTAATATACATATAATAGAATTCATGGAAGGAAAAAGGGAAAATGGGGGAAATCACTATTTACATTTTCTAAAACTAATGAAAGATGTCAATTGAGAGATTTAGAAAAGTCTGGGAATCTCAAGTTGAAGATAAACAAAACCATACCTAAGGAAATGATGAAATCTTCTGAAAATCAAGTACAAAAAGAAAAAATTTAAAATCAGTGCCCTGAAAAATTACTGGTATCTAACTTCTCAAAAGAAATTATAGAAGCTAGGAGACAATAAAATGACATCTTTAGAGTATTGAAAGAAAATAAATTCCATCTTCTAATTTTGTACCAGAAGTTATACTTTAAAAATGAAAAATACAGTTTTAGTCAAATAAAAAGTAATGGATTTTTTTTGTTACTAACAAATCCTCTTTTGAAAAACTAAATGGACATTCATCAGGTAGAAAAATAATTCTAGATAAAGCATGGAAATATAGGAGGAAATTATGAACTCCAGAGGAGTAAAATATGTGAGCAAATAAAAATAATTATTGACACTATGTATAACATGAAAGAAACTGCAACAATAAAATTTTGAAATATTTTCACTATAAAGCAGTTCAGAATGGTTTCTAATTTCTAGTTTAGATCCACTGTGGTGAGAATATATTTCTACATAGAAATATATGTGTTCTTGAAGAACACAGATTTAAACTGTATGAATCCACTTATAGGTGGATTTTGTTCAATAAATACATATTTTGGTACTACATGCTCCATGGCTGGCTGAATCTGGATGCAGAATGCCAGATATAGAAAAATTACTGTAAAGTTATGCATGGATTTTTGACTGTGTATGTTGAAACCACTTTGTTGTTGTTCAGTCACTAAGTCAGGTCAGACTCTTTGCAACCCTGTGAACTGCAGCACGCCAGGCTTCCATGTCCATCATCCCCTCCTGGAGCTTGCTCAGACTCATGTCCATCAAGTTGGTGATGCCATTCAACTATCTTATCCTCTGTTCCCCTCTTGTCCTCCTGCCCTCAATCTTTCTTAGCATCGAGGTCTTTTCCAGTGAGTCGACTCTTCACATCAGGTGGCCAAAGTACTGGATCTTCAGCTTAAACATCAGTCCTTCCAATGAATATTCAGGGGAGATTTCCTTTAAGATTGACTGGTTTGAAACTTGCCGTCCAAGGGAATCTTAAGATTCTTCTCCGGCACCTCAGTTTGTAAGCATCAGTTCTTTAGCACGCAGCCATCATTATGTTCCAACTCTTACATCCACACATGACTAGTAAAAGACCATCAGTTCAGTCACTTCAGTCACTCAGTTGTGGCCAACTCTTTGTGACCCCATGAACTGCAGCACGCCAGGCCTCCTTGTCCATCACCAAACCCCCCCCATGTCCATTGAGTCAGTGATGCCAAACAACCATCTCATCCTCTGTTGTCCCCTTCCACTCCTGCCCTCAATCTTTCCCAGCATGAGGGTCTTTCCCAGTGAGTCAGCTCTTCACAGGATGTGGCCAAAGTATTCGAGTTTCAGCTTCAACATCCATCCTTCCAATGAACACCCAGGACTGATCTCCTTTAGGATGGACTGGCTGACCTCCTTGCAGTACAAGGGACTCTCAAAAGTCTTCTCAAACACCACAGATCAAAAGTATGAATTCTTCGGCACTCAGCTTTCTTTATAGTCTAACAATCACATCCGTACATGACCACTGGAAAAACTGTAGCCTTGACTAGATGGACCTTTGTTGGCAAAGCAACGTCTCAGCTTTCTAATATGCTGTCTAGGTTGGTCATAATTTTCCATCCAGAGTGTTTTTTAATTTTATGGCTGCAATCACCAATCTGCAGTGATTTTAGAGCCCAGAAAAATAAAGTCAGCCACTGTTTCCACTGTTTCCCCATCTATTTCCCATGAAGTGATGGGACCAGATGCCATGATCTTAGTTTTCTGAATGTTGAGCTTTAAGCCAACTTTTTCACTCTTCTCTTTCACTTTCATCAAGAGGCTTTTAAGTTTTCTTCACTTTCTGCCATAAGGGTGGTGTCATCTGTATACCTGAGGTTATTGATATTTCTCCCAGCAATCTTGATTCCAGTGTGTTCTTCCACCAACCCAGTGTTTCTCATGATGTACTCTGCATATAAGTTCAATAAGCTGGGTGACAATACACAGCCTTGACATACTCCTTTTACTATTTGGAACCAGTCTGTTGTTCCATGTCCAGTTCTAACTGTTGCTTCCTGACCTGCATANCCCAGCAATCTTGATTCCAGCCTGTGCTTCATCCAGCCCAGCATTTCTCATGATGTACTCTGCATATAAATTAAATAAGCAGAGTTAGAATCTATAAAATTAAGGAAAGAACTAACACAAATGATAGACATGAAGAACTTAAGTTTGGGGCAAATAAAATAAAAATATACCTTATACAAATGGTAGAAATTTAAGAAATAAATGTCTTTAAGCTTTGAAAAAAGTATAGATGTGTCTTAAGCTTATGAATAAATTATGGTTTCCCTGTGGCTCAGTTGGTAATGAATAGTTTGGACTTAGACAATAGTTGATGTTTTTGACATACTCTAAAATTACATAATTTCATAGTATACGCTATTGGTAACTGGTCTCTTCCAATAAAAATTCCTTGGTATAACTGACCCCCTGCAAAAAAAAAAAAAATGCACACACACAAAACCTCTTTAGAAGTAAAGAGACTAGGCTGACCAAAAGATGTGCTAACAAAATTGTGAATTGAATATATTTAAATCTCTTATTCTGTACAATTACCCGTGCTAAGCTCAGTAAAGCCTACAAAGAAATGTAAGTTACAATATCTACATTTGTGGATGCTTAAAATCAAATTAGTAAGTTAAAATGTACTTCTATTTATTTTTCTATATTTTGACATATTGGCACACAACCTGAAACATTAAAAATTCAATGAACATTAGCAATTATTTAATTCCCATATCTCTCACATAACAGTATTATTATCCCTGTTTTGCAGAAGAGATTGCTTCGGTTTTGGAAGTAAATCGCTCAGTATTACTCAACAAATAAGCAGTGCCAGGGTTTAGAGAATCTCTTTTTGTCTTTACCTATTGAGATGTTCATGCTCGGAATCATTGCACTATCATACATTTTATATGATAAATTGAATCTATACCTATTTCCTCAAGACTCTCTTGTCCTAAAAGATGACATTGTACCCAATGAACAAAGAAAGTCGAGAGCTTGGATGAAAAACTCTGGGATCGACTATTTTTTTCCTCCCCAGTGTTAGGGAAGAAGATAATAAAAGTATGTTCCCAAATATTTCTATCACTACTACCCTTGAGACTTTCTGAAGATCTTTTTATTTCTGTCTCTCTCCCCTTCCTTACTCTGTTGTGGCTAGTTTACATCCACATTAAAATGTAAATACTTGCTCTGTTTTCCCTAAATAAATGTAGCTTATCAAAATTATCCCCTTTCAAAACCCCACAGGAACTGCAGGGGATTCCCTGACTAGGAATCTCATATGACTGAGAAAGGGAGACGAGCTTGCAACAATCAGCACTCAAATCTCAGCAGATATTTCCTATCTGTAATGACCAAGGATAAATCCTGGCCAACAGCTTTGCTCATTTGCAGAATCAGGTCAGTGGCGTGGTCAGACCAGGGAACTCAGCAGGGTACAAATCTACCTACTTGGGTTGGCTTTACACCACAAACACAGAACCTTACTGCCCCTGAGCTTGTTCTCCTACTGGTGTTGGAGAGGGAAACTGATTTGTAAACCTGTCCATTGCTGAATACATCTTTAGCCTGCCCAACCAGGGCAGGAGCACATAAAAAACTCCATAGCCCATCCAATACCCTTCTTACAGTGGCATTTGAACAGAGAAAGTACCCCATGCCTCTCCTTGGTGGGGTGCTAGTCCCTCAGTTGTGTCCTACTCTTTGAGACACCATGGACTAGAGCCCACCAGGCTCCTCTGTCCATGGGATTCTCTAAGCAAGAATACTGGAGTGGATTGCCATTTCCTCCTCCAGGGGATCTTCCTAACCTGGGGATTGAACTGCCTCTCCTATGGCTCCTGTACTGGCAGGCAGATTCTTTACCACTAAATCACCTAGGAAGTCCATTGCCTCTCCCTGTCTGCAAAGCAAAATCAGTGGTTCTATCTGGCCAAGGCATCAGTACACAATTTTGACTGAATAGGTTCCCCCAGGGATGGGGGAGCCTGGTGGGCTGCAGTCTATGGGGTCACACAGAGTCGGACACAACTGAAGTGACTTAGCAGCAGCAGCAGCAAACAAGCTATGCAGACCCAGGGCACTTCCTGCTACCCTTCAAGGACTGAAAAGGTAATTCATAAACCCACCTACTTCTGAGTATAGTACACAGTCCTTCCTCACTATCTAATTAGGCCTAGATAGACAATCCATGTCTATCTAGGATGTCTAACCCTTGCCAGAGTAGGAAACCAACTCAGCAGTCTTGTCCAGTTGTTTTCAACCAGGGACATCCTCCCACTTCAGAGCTTGGGAAGTGGCCTCACCCCAAAATAGACCCTGATAGAAAAGTCTGTCTGCACAAGGCATTATCAACAGGCATATTTAGAAAAACTAAGCTGAGCTGACTAGTGAAGAACTGCTTTTGACACAGGAAGTCTGTAAGTCTGCAAAAGGAAACCACTTACTTAAATGTTCCAATACCGACATAAGAAGCTAAGGATCTCAAAAAAATCTGGTAAACATGACATCACCAAAAAACAAACAAAAAAACTAATTAAGCTTCAATAAACAACTCTAAAAAGCTGGAGATCAATGAACTGTCAAATAATTCAGAATAATTCTGAAATGAACATCCAAATCTGTGAGGTCCAAAGGAGCCAAAAGGCTATACTCAGAAAGATTATAACTAAATCGTCAAAATTAAAAAAGAATTTTGAAAGCATCAAGAGAAGTTGCATACAAGGGAACCACTATGAGACTATCAGTGGATTTCTCAACAGAACCATTTCATGCTAAAAGAATGAGGGGATACATTTAAAATACTGAAAGATGAAACTGCTGATTAAGAATCCCATACCCATCAAAACAGTCCTTCAAAAATGAAGGTGAGATAAATACTGTCCCAAACAAACAAAAGCTGAGGGAGTTAATCACCACTACAACAGCCTTAGAAGAAATGCTGAAGGGAATTCTTTCACATGAAATAAAAAGATGCTGATTAACATTTTAAAAAACATAAGAAAGTAGCATAAATCTCACTCAATGGTGAATATTATGTATAGTCAAAATTTGATTCTATAATATGGTAATGGTGATGTGAAATTCATTCAACTCTAGGTTAAAAATTAAATGTAGTGATATTTACTAATAGTCTGTTATGTAACATAATATAAATAGTAAACATTAATAATCTGAAATGTGAGAGCAAGGAAATGTAAAAGTGTAAAGTTTAGGGATACTCTTGAAGTTATTATCAGTTAAAAATAGTGTATTATAATTTTAAGATACTTCATGTAATCCTCATGGTAACCATAAGGAAGAAACCAGTAGTAATTAAACCAAATGACATCGAAATACACAAAAAGATAATATTAAGAAACAATAGTATAGAAAACAATAAGCAAAGGGTCTAAAAAACATCCAGAAAATAAAATAGTAATAGTAACTTCATAGCTGTCAATAGTTACTTTAATGTAAATAGATTAAATTATCCAATCAAAAGCTATAGAATCTCTAAGTAGATTAAAACAAAAATCCAGCAAAAAGATCCAAAAATGTGGCCTCCAAAAGAGTCAGTTTAACCTTAAAGATGCAAATAGAATGAAAGGATGGGGAAAGGTATTTTATGCACATGACATCCAAAAAGGAGGGGTAGCTATACTTGATACAAATTACACTTTACACTAAATGGTAAAAAGAGACAATGAAGCTTATTATATATAGAGAAAAGGGGTCAGTCCTTCCGGAATATAAAACAGTTGTAAATATGCATCTAATATCAGAAAACTCCAATATAGATAAAGCAAAAACAGGAGGTAAGAGGAGAAATACTCAGCAATATAATAAAAGTTGGAGATTTTAATACCTTGCCCCTAGTAATGAGTAGATCACACAGGCAGAAATCAGTAAGAAAAGAACATATCTAAAACACTATGGAAAAAGTGAACCTGAGACATATAAACAGAATATTCTATTCTGTAATATCGGAGAAGGCAATGGCACCCCACTCCAGTACTCTTGCCTAAAAAGTCCCATGGACAGAGGAGCCTGGTGGGCTGCAGTCCATGGGGTCGCCAAGAGTCGGGACACGACTGAGCGACTTCACTTTCACTTTTCACTTTCACGCACTGGAGAAGGAAATAGCAACCCACTCCAGTGTTCATGCCTGGAGAATCCCAGGGACGGGGGAGC
Source organism: Neotragus moschatus (assembly GCA_006410615.1). NCBI lineage: Eukaryota > Metazoa > Chordata > Mammalia > Artiodactyla > Bovidae > Neotragus > Neotragus moschatus. Next base: position 282,825 of record SJYA01002995.1, read on the forward strand.
CTGCTGGGCTGCCGTCTACGGGGTCGCAGAGTCGGACACGACTGAAGCGACTTAGCAGCAGCAGCAACAGCAGAATGTATATATTTCTCTAGTGCATATGGGACATTTTTAGGTATACCATATGTTAGGTCACAAAACAAGTCTTAGCAAATTCAAGGCTGAGATCTTACCAATTATCTTCTCTGATCACAATAGTATGAGATTGGAAATCAACAACAATCAACAATTTCTAAAGGAAATTTAGAAAAATTATGAATACATGGAAATGAAACAATACCTCCCTCAACAAACAACTATCAAATAAGTTAATGGTGAAATAAAATTGTACCTTGAGATAAGTGAAAATAGAAACACAATATACCAAAAATTATGGGATGTAGTAGCAAGCAGTTTTAAGAGGAAAGTTCATAGCAATAAATGCTTACATTACCAGAAAAGACTACAAACATCCTAACTCTATGCCTTGAACTAGAGAAGAAACAAACTGAGACCAAAGTTAGCAAAATAAAGAGAATAATAGATAACAGGGAAGAAATAAGTGATTAAGACACACACACACACACACACACACACACAAAACCCACCAAATTTTAAAAGGTTAACAAAACTGACTTGGTTCTTTAAAAAGATAAAATTCTTGACTGTGGCTTTGTAATAGAGCCTGAAGTCAGGCAGGTTGATTCCTCCAGTTCCATTTTCTTTCTCAAGATTGCTTTGGCTATTCGAGGTTTTTTGTATTTCCATACAAAAAACGGTATGGTACTGGCACAAAGACACAAATATAGATCAATGGAACAAAACAGAAAGCCCAGAGATAAATCCACACACCTATGGACACCTTATCTTCAACAAAGGAGATAAGAATATACAATGGAGTAAAGACAATCTCTTTAACAAGTGATGCTGGGAAAACTGGTCCACCACTTATAAAAGAATGAAACTAGATCACTTTCTAATACCACACACAAAAATAAACTCAAAATGAATTAAAGACCTAAACGTAAGAACAGAAACTATAAAACTCCTAGAGGAGAACATAGGCAAAACACTCTCTGATATAAATCACAGCAGTATCCTCTATGATCCACCTCCCAGAATACTGGAAATAAAAGCAAAAATAAACAAATGGGATCTAATTAAAATTAAAAGCTTCTGCACAACAAAGGAAACTCTAAGCAAGGTGAAAAGACAGCCTTCTGAATGGGAGAAAATAATAGCAAGTGAAACAACTGACAAACAACTAATTTCAAAAATATACAAGCAACTTAAGCAGCTCAATTCCAGAAAAATAAACGACCCAATCAAAAAAATGGGCCAAAGATGTCTCCAAAGAAGACATATGGATGGCTAACAAACACATGAAAAGATGCTCAACTTCACTTATTATCAGGGAAATGCAAATCAAGACCACAATGAGATACCATTTCACACCAGTCAGAATGGCTGTGATCCAAAAGTCTGCAAGCAATAAATGCTGGAGAGAGTGTGGAGACAAGGGAACCCTCTTACACTGTTGGTGGGAATGCAAACTAGTACAGCCACTATGGAGAATAGTGTGGAGATTCCTTAAAAAATTGCAAATAGAACTGCCATATGACCCAGCAATCCCACTGCTGGGCATACACACCGAGGCAAGCAGAATTGAAAGAGACACATGTATCCCAATGTTCATTGCAGCACTGTTTATAATAGCTAGGACGTGGAAACAACCTAGATGTCCATTAACAGATGAATGGATAAGAAAGCTGTGGTACATATACACGATGGAGTATTACTCAGCCATTAAAAAGAAGACATTTGAATCAGTTCTAATGAGATGGATGAAACTGGAGCCAATAATACAGAGTGAAGTAAGCCAGAAAGAAAAGCACCAATACAGTATACTAACTCATATATATGGAATTTATAAACATGGTAATGATAACCCTGTGTGTGAGACAGCAAAAGAGACACAGATGTATAGAATGGACTTTTGGACTTTGAGGGAGAGGGAGAGGGTGGGAAGATTTGGGAGAATGGCACTGAAACGTGTATACTATCATATAAGAAATGAATCGTCAGTCTATGTTCGATACAGGATACAGGATGCTTGGGACTGGTGCACGGGGATGATCCAGAGAGGTGATATGGGGTGGGAGGTGTGGGGGAGGGGGGGTTCAAGATTGGGAACTCATGTACACCTGAGACAGAAAATTTTAATTAATAAAATTAAAAAAAAAAGAAATGATGAAAATCATGTTTGGTTTTCATCTAACCAAATACAATATTGATAAAGTGCTTTCAGCAAAAAATAAAGTTTATATTAATATTGTACTTATGGAGGAAACCAAAGAAATGATTACTTTCTCAAAGTGTGGCCATGTACAATTCATTAACAACTGTTTTGTAAATATGAGTGAATAAGGAATTCCATAAGAAAAAAAAAGGATAAAATTCAAAAATTTTGCTAGGCAAATCAAGGAAAAATGGGCACCCAAATCAAGAAAATTATAAATGAACATGAGACATTACAGTTGATACCATAAAAATAAAAAAGGAACTTAAGTGGCTACTGTGAATAACTATATACCAACAAACTGGACAAGCTAAAAGAAATGGAAAAGTTACTGGAAACATACACCCAAAGAAGACTGAGTCAAGATGAAATACAAGAAATACAATATTTGAATAGATCAACTATCAAAAATATACTAACAAAGACAAGCCCAGGATCAATCTGGCGGCTTCACAGCTGAGCTTTGCCAAACATTTAAAGAATTAATTCCAATCTGCTCAAACTCCTTCAAAAAACCTTGAAGAGGAGCAAACAATTCCAGACTCATTTTACAAGGTCAGCATTACCTTGATACCATAGCCAGAAAAGGACACTGCCAGAAAACATGCAAATAAAATCCCCTCCTCCAAATTATAGGCTAATATGCCTGATAAACGGAGAAAGTAATGGCTCCCCACTCCAGTACTCTTGCCTGGAAAATCCCATGGATGGAGGAGCCTGGTGGGCTGCAGTCCATAGGGTCACTAAGAGTCGGACACCACTGAATGACTTCACTTTCACTTTTCACTTTCATACACTGGAGAAGGAAATGGCAACCCACTCCAGTGTTCTTTCCTGGAGAATCCCAGGGATGGGGGAGTCTGGTGGGCTGCCGTCTATAGGGTCGCACAGAGTTGGACAGGACTGAAGCAACTTAGCAGCAGCAGCAGCATTCCTGATAAATATAAATGCAAAGATTCTCAATAAAATACTAGCAAATGGAATACAGCATCACATAAAAATATCGTTCATCATGACCATGTGGAATTAATCCCTGGGAATTGAGAATGATTTGATATATCCAAGACAATGTGATAAACCACATTAACAGCATGAAAGAAAAAAAAAATTATTATCTCAATAAAAGCAGAAACATCATTTGACAGAATTTAACATTGATTAATGGTAAAATTCTTAACAAATCTGGCATGGAGGAAACATACCTCAACACAGTAAAGTCTACATATGACAAACCCACAGCTATCATCATATTCAGTGGTGCTAACGTATAATGCTTTTCCTCTAAGATTAGGAAGACAAAGGTGCCCACTCTCATCACTAGTATTCAACATAGTACTTGAAATCTTAAGAGCAATTAAGCAAAAATAAATAAATAATGGAAATTGGAAAGCAAAATGTCTCTATTTGTAGATTACAAGATTTCTATCTATTAAAAATTCTTAAAGCCACTCGCCAAAAAAAAAATATATATATATATCAAATCAAGTTGCAAGATACAAAATTAACATGCAAATATCAGTAATATTCTTATATACTAACAGTACATTATCTGAGGAAATAAAGACTATGACTCCATTTACTACAGCATCTAAAACAATAAAATACTTTTACATAAAGTTAACTAAAGTGAAAGTTCTCTACACTAGAAACTATAAGACATTGATCAAAGAAATTAAAGGTGCTCTGTGTTCATGGATTGGAAGAATCAAGATTGTTACACTGCCCATTTTACCAAAATACATATATATAATCTGCAATCTCTGTCAAATTTTTAATGGCACATTTATATAATAGAAAAAAGCAATCCTAAAATTTATATGGAACTACAAAAAACCTGAACAGGTAAACCAGTCTTGAGAAAGGACTACACAGTGAGAGATGTCATGGTTCCTGATATTCAGCTTCATTATAAAGTCATAGTAATCAAACAGTATGGATCTGGCATTAAAGGGCTTCCCTGCTGACTCAGCAGTCAAAAATCTGCCTGCCATGCTGGAGACAATACAGGAGACGCTAGTTTGATCCCTGGGTCAGGAAGATCACTTGGAGAAGGAAATGACAACCCACTCCAATATTCCTATCCAGGAAATCCCATGGTCAGAGGAGCCTGGCAGGCTACAGTCCACGCGGTCTCAAATTAGTGACTAAACCACCAGCACCGCTGGCATAAAAACAGACAAATAGAACAATGGGACACAATCAAGAGCCCAGAAATAAATCCAAGTATACAATGTCAACTAATATTGACAAGTGAGTCAATGGAGAAAACTGACAGTTTTCTCAATAAATTATATGGGGAAATTCTTTCACATGTAAAAAGAATAAAACTAGACTCCTATCTTATTCAGAAAAGTTAACGTGAAATGGATTAAAGGCCTGAACTTAAGTCCAAAAGCCATAAACTGCTAGGTGAAACAAGAAAAATCTCTTTGACATGAGTCTTGGCAAGGATTGTTTTCTGATGGGGCACCTAAAGTGAAAGTAACAAAATAAAATATAAACAAGTGGGAATACATCAAATTTAAAAGATTTTGGATAGCAAAAGAAATGGTGTAAACCCTATCTCTGATAATGGGTTAGTATCCAAACTATATAAATAACTCTGACAACTCATTAAAAGAAAAAGAATAAAATGATCCAATGAAAAAAGTGGGCAACAAACTAGAATAGATATCCCCACCCAATAAAAGATAAACAAATGGCCAAAAGATTCAGGAAAAGATGAAACATCACTTATCATTAGGGAAATGCAAATTATACCACAACGAGGTATCACTGTACGCTTCATTAGAATGTCTAGCAGTAAATGATAAGAGATAATAAATACTGGCAAGGATGTGGAGAAAACCTTGCATACTGTTAAGGTGATTGTATAACGGCACATCCACTAAGGAAAATAGTATGGAGATTCCTCAAAAAATTAAAAATAGCTTTTATCCTGTTTGGGACTCTCTGGGTTTCTTGGACTTGGGTGATTATTTCCTTCCCCATTTTAGGGAAGTTTCCAACCATTATCTCCTCAAGTATTTTCTCATGGTCTTTCTTTTTGTCTTCTTCTGGGACTCCTATAATTCGAATGTTGGAGCGTTTCACATTGTCCTGGAGGTCTCTGAGATGGTCCTCATTTCTTTTAATTCGTTTTTCTTTTTTCTTCTCTGATTCATTTATTTCTACCATTCTATCATCTACTTCACTAATCCTATCTTCTGCCTCTGTTATTCTACTATTTGTTGCCTCCAGAGTATTTTTGATCTCATTTATTGCATTATACATTATATATTGACTCTTATATGGGGAGGGAGGTGGGAGGGGGGTTCAGGATTGGGAAAACATGTACACCCGTGGCAGATTCATGTATATGTATGGCAAAACCAATACAGTATTGTAAAGTAAAATAAAGTAAAATGAAAAAAATATATATATATATAAATTAACTCTAAAAAAATTTAAAATAGAACAACAACACAATCTACTTCTGAAAATATATCCAAAGGAAATGAAAATACTATGTTGATGAGAAATGTGCACCCTCATGTTTTATAGCATCATTATTTACAACAGCCAAGACACAGACACAACCTAAGTGTACCATGATGGATGAGTGGATACAGAAGAGGTGGAGTCTGTATACAGGTGAATATTATTTAGCTATAAAAGGAGGAAATCCTGCCATTTGTGAAAACATGAGTGGAACTTGATGGCATTATGCCAAGCAAAATTAGTCTGACAAAGACAAATATTGTGTGATCCTAATTACCGGAGATTGTTTTCAAAAATTCAGAAGAAGGGATTTAATTTGTGGTTACCATTGCTAGAGGTGGGGAGAGGGGAAAGGGATTAAAACGTACACACCTCTAGTTATAGGATTAAAAAAGTACTAAGGATGTAATGTACAACATGATTGCTATAGTTAACAGTACAATATGGTATACATGAAAGTTAACAGAGTATATCCTGAGTCCCCACCACAGGTAATTTTTTTTTTTCTTTCTCTGTGTATCTATATGAGATGATGAATGTAAACTACATTGATTATGGTAATAATTTTATAGTATATGTACATCAAATCATTATACTGTACAACTTAAACTTATACAATAATAAAACAAGCTTATACAATACTATGTATCAATTTTATTTCAATAAAACATGTTCCACCATATTCATTATCCCTTTAGCTTAAAATCTCTATCGTCTGTACATATAAATGATTATTAAAATGAATAAGTCAACACCTTTATAAACTCTCTATTCCTTGCATTCCCATATCCACATTCAATTAATTTTCAAGGGCTTCAAAGTATTTTCACATCTTTTGAACTGGGGCTTTCTCGCTATATTCATTGTCAGATCCTGTTATCCATATTATGAAAGCATTCTACCTGATTTCACTGTCTTCAGTCTGGTTACTGTTTATATGTCACTGATGACTTAGTAAAAGTGAAACATAACACTAGTCATATCTTTCAAGAGGCTCAATTGTTTCTTTGATCACCATTCCTCTGTGACCTGAACCTGACACTCACTTCCATGTTTCTATTTCCATTAGCCTTATTCAAGATACATTTGGATGACTAGATAATAAATAGATAAAACCATTCCTTTATTCTTCTTTTTGATTTTGCACCCAATTTTCACCACTTCCTGTTATCACATCTTATCACTATAAATCTAAATGAACTCTACTTTTCACAGTTTATTTGAAATGCTTCATAAGGTCATTTGATAAGAAGGCAGAGTAAAAGGACCTGAGCTCACCTCCTCTCATGAAAACACCCAAAATCACGATGAACTGCTAAACAATCATTGACAAAAAAGACTAGCATAAACCAAAAAAAAAGATATTTTACATCCAAAGCAAAGAAGAAGCCACAAGAGAGTAGGAGGGGCACATTCAACACACATTCAAATCCCACACATGCCAGGTGGGCAATCCACAGATTGGAACATAATTATATCACAGAAGTTCTCCCACAGCAGTGAGTATTCTGACCTATAGTCACCTAAACCATGACAAAGGAGACCAAAATATACAATGGAGAAAAGACCATCTCTTAAATAAGTAGTGCTGGGAAAACTGGACAGCTATATGTGAAAGAAGGAAATTAGAACACTCCCTATATACCATACACAAAAATGAACTCAAAATGTATTAAAGATCTAAATGTAAGAGCAGACACTATAAAAATCATAGAGGGAAATATCAGAACACTCTTCGTCATAAATAATAACTAGATATTTTTGACCCACCTCCTAGAGTAATGGAAATGAAAATAAAAATAAACTAATGGGACCTAATTAAACTTAAAAGCTTTTTCAAGACAAAAGAACCATAAACAAGATGAAAAGACAACCCTCAGAATGGAAAATACTTGCAAACAAAGCAACTGACAAAGGATTAATCTCCAAAATATACAATGCAGCTCTATGTTAAAAAAAAAAAATGCAATAAAAAAATGAGCAGAAGACCTAAATAGACATTTCTCCAAAGAAGACATATGGATAGCCAATAGGCACATGAAAAGATGCTCAACACTGCAGATTATTAGAGAAATGCAAACCAAAACTAAATCAGTTATCACCTCATACCAGTCATAAGGACCATCTTAAAGTCTACAAACAATAAATGCTGGATAGGGTGTGGAGAAAAAGGAAGCCTTCTACATTATTGGTGGGAATCTAAGTTGTTGCAGTCACCATGGAGGACACTAGAGATGTTCCCTAAATAACTAAACATAGAGCTACCGGCGGATCTAGCAATGTCACTTCTGGGCAAATATCTGAAGAAAGTCATAATTCCAAGAGATACGTGCATCCCAATGTTAATTGTAGCATTATTTACAATAGCTAAGACATGGAAGCAACCTAAATGTCCATCTACTGATGAATCGATGAAGATATTGTACATATATACAATGGAATATTACATAGCCTTATAAAAGAATGAAATCGTGCCATTTGCAGCAACATGGGATGACCTAGAGATATCATACTAAGCGAAATAAGTCAGACAGAAAAAGAAAAATGTGATATCACTTTGGAATCTAAAAAATGATACAAATGAACTTATTGTATCATTAAGAAACAGACTCAGAAAACAAACTTGTGGATAGCAAAGGAGAAAGGTGGTGGTGGAAGATAAATCAGGAGGTTGAGATTAACATATATATTCTAATGTATATAAAATACATATTCAATAAGGACCTACTGTATAGTACTTTACAGAGGGCTTTCCTGGTGGCTCAGATAGTAAAGAATCCTTCTGCAATGTGGGACACCTGGGTTCAATCCCTGGGTTGGGAAGATCCCCTATAGGGGGAAATGACAACCCACTCCAGTATTCTTGCCTAGAAAATTCCATGGACAGGGGAGCCTGGAGGGCTACAGTCCATGAGGTCTCAAAGAGTTGGACACAACTGAGTGATTAAGCACTCACAGTATAGTACTATATAGGGAACTCTAATCAATTCTCTGTAATAATCTACACAGGAAAAGAATCTGAAAAAGAACAGATGTAGGTATATATATAACTGACTCACTTTACTGTACACTTGAAACAATCACAACATTGCAAATTGATTATATAGCAACATAATGTAAATATTTAAGACAAATAAGTAAACAAAATGCTTCATGGTAATTTTCCTGATATATCTTGTCAGATTCAACTCCATTCTCCCCCAAACTTCAATGGCACACTGCATTTGTGCCAACATAACACAAATGGTCTATCCTTTCAATATTGTTTTCATCTGTTTATTGAAACATTATTTATTGAGCACCTGCTATGTGTCAGACTATAGTAGATTTACAAATGGTGAAACTAATTCAGAGGATGACCGCTTAAATTTCACAAGTCAATGGGAGAAAGACATTACAATTTCAAGAGTTCTGTGAAACATAAGTGCATAAGAACTAATGAAAAATCTGATCTCAAATCACATTTTTGTTGCGATAAGAAGAATGAGTGAATACAAGTATTCTCCCTGGTAAACTGAATTTATGCAGACAAAGGCTTTATATACTTTGTATTTTTATCTTCTATTGCTACCAACTCTGCTATTTGGTAAATAATAAGTCTTTGTTGAAGGAAAATATCTAAGTATTGCCCCAGTACATATCCCATCACTCTAAATTGAAGACTATAACTTTAGAGGTGCACTTTGAGGGATGTCCAAACATGAGTATGCCTGCCAGCCCACACAAATAAAAGACTCTGCATACAATGATAAGAACACCTGTTTCTAATTAACACTGGCATATTCTTTGTAGTTGGTGGGGTTGATGGTGACCCATGCTGTGTTCTAGCAAATCACCTCTCCTTAGCTGACACATCTGAGGTAGGACCCAATAACATGGCTGTCACCTTCAATCATCATCCCAAAGAGATTTTTTTCCTTCAAGAAGCTAGAGTCTGGTGTATCACTATCTAACACACATGATCCAGCATGTTCTTGTCAGTGAAATGAAATGTGTCACAAAGCAGTATGTTCCTGCTGCTCACTAAATGCCACAGTCTTGATTTCAATGATCTCATTCCAGGATTGTTTCCTCTCATATGAGGCAGTTGATGCAGATATAATCACTCAAGTTCATAGAAGCCATTGCTTGACATCATTGTAGAGAAATGATTCATTCAAGATATTGCCATCAAAAGCAGAATATTTAGCCACCTAAGTATCTAACTCCAAAAATATAAACCAAATAATTTTTCATCTCAAATGCACACATATCAATCAGCATGGTTGCCTGGAGTATGCTATGGACAAGGGTTCTGAGTTTATAACAGACTCATCAAAATTTAGGATCTTTAACTCTCTCCCAGCCTTCAAAACGTTCACCTTCTCCCTTTCTCTTAATTTAGACCATCCTTCTCTTAACTTTCCATTTTTCTCAATATCTCATTCCATTATCTCAATCCTGGCTTCAATTAATTCTATACTGAGTCCTGACTAGTGATGACTCCAACTGTTTTCTAAATTTCAACTCCTTTTTCACCTAATCATCCTATTACTCATGTTTTCCTCCAAGCTCCCCAAAAAGATACTCATTGATATTTATCTGCCTTAACAGTAGTCAACTGCTGCTGCTAAGTCACTTCAGTCGTGTCCAACTCTGTGAGACCCCATAGATGGCAGCCCATCAGGCTCCCTCGTCCCTAGGATGCTCCAGGCAAGAACACTGGAGTGGGTTGCCATTTCCTTCTCTAATGCATGAAAGTGAAAAGTCAAACTGAAGTCGCTGAATCATGCCCCACTCTTAGCGAACCCATGGACTGTAGTCAACTATGCAGAAGTTAATGTGGGTGACTCTCACAAAAGTTAAAATTGAAGTTTAAGTGGGTATGATAAGAAACAAGTATTAATATAAAGTTTCTATCATATATATATATATATAAGGCAAAACTCTAAATATTCCTGAAGGATATAGAAATACAATTGTGTAATTGTTCAGAAACTATGACTACTCGATGTTCACATCGAGAAAAATTTTCAGGAATTGGTATGTTATCATGTAAACTTTCATAGAGACAAGGTGGAAGTAGGGTTTCCTCAATTGGAAGCTTTTCTAGACCATTTGGATCTGTATAATCTGAACTATTCTTAACTCAGCTTACTAAGGACAAAGGATTAAATGGTGTGTATTTCTAATTAACTACTGCCTTGGACTTAATGTGTGCTATGATCTTACATTTAGGGATTGCAGATATTTCTGCTTAGAGCTGTGTGTGTGTGTGTGTGTGTGTGTGTGTGTGTGTGTGTGTGTGTGTGAGAGAGAGAGAGAGAGAGAGAGAGAGAGAGAGAGAAGGGGGAGAGAGGTGTGCTCATCCAAGGTAAATGTATTTAATCATATGCTGTTGGTTGCATCTGTTTGTTTTTAAAGAAATTTGCTTTCAATATGTGAGGGAGCTCTCATAATTTTCCAGCAGTTCCCCTTTAGACACTGGTTAATCATAACAGTCAACATACCAGAGTTTTTATGTGATATCATACAAATACTTTAGAACTGAAGTGAACCAATATAAAAATACCATATTAATGGCCTTGAATGTATCTTCTAGTTTTATCATTTTCATTTTATCTATTCATAGATTTTAATTTCATAAAAATTTCAACTTAGTGGTAAATGAAATTTATCTGGCTTTTTGGTATATTAAGGTTGTATTTTAAAGAGATACATTCATTTGAAGAATCATTCTAACATACAGTACAGTGATCAGAGTTTTGCTTATTTCTGAAAGGATGAAGACACATTCAGAAATGAAATTATTTTGATAAGGACCCATCAGTAGTTATTTACATATTATTAAATATAGACATTAAATTTCACAGATCATGAAAATAACATAAAATGAGATGGTATCAAAGAAACTACATGGCTAAGGTTTTTCAGCCAACATAAAAACATGACTGTTTAGTAAGAACACAATAAAAGACAGACTTTTTAAACCATGTTCTGCCATACAAACAGCTCTATCCATTCCTCCTAATGACATTTTAGTCATAATATTCTCCTCATTTAGGCTGCTATATTTGAATTGCCATTTCATTGTCAGAACTCTCCAGTTTCTGAATTTAGGAGACTGGAATATTTTGCTTACCAGTCCTCTAAATGAATTTCACCAGGTATTAGGCATTATGCTGTTAAAGCATTTACTGGGCATGTGAAATAACAAATCTTATTTCATCATTTCATAAGAGAGTTAAGAAGTGTGATGATTAGGTAAATACAGAATGGTTGCGTTTTCAGTATAAATGTTGAATAGAAGCACAAACAAATATTAAGTGCTGCCTGCTAAAAATGACTTAGATGGTTATCAGTAATTCCTACTCAAGTTGAGTCTACTTCCATCATTTAAAAAATTAGAGATTTCATTTCATACAACACCTTTGATCTACGCTTATTGAAAGTTTCCACAACCTCCACGTTCTCAATCTACAAGTGATTTTTTTTTTATTGTCACAAATGGAGAAACTGCAGGAGGTTAATTGGCTTTTTGCTGCAATGAAGGGTGAGTCAGTGACAGAGCCGGAAATAGATACAAAGGCTTCATCTCTTCTCATCCTGGTTCATATCATGAGAAAGAGCTTTCTGCTTATAAATGCATTTAATGACAAGAGTTTCTGGAACTGTTGACTAGGGAAGATTTTAAAACACACCTGCTTTCAATGATGGAAATTCCCCAAGTTGGACATGTATTGATGAAATGTTTTGGAGCTTTATGTCAATTTTGTAGGACAGGGAACTTTGTAATAAACAGGGTAACGTGAAAAGAATAGAATAGCAAAATGTGTCTATAGTTTCCCCCCACATATACTTACTGAGTTTGTTCAACCTGTTCTCCTGTGTGAGTTACAATAGTTGTGTCTATAACTTCTATATGAGACAAGAACACACTGATTTCATTAGGAACACATATATGAAAGACAGACCCAGATAAAATATAGAGAAAATTGTCAAAAGGGAATAGAATCAGGATTGTCCTCACTTGTCTTAGTGGCATATTCGACACAGAGTTAAGAGTTTCTATCAGAAATGAGTTTATAGAAACAGTGAACTGATAGACATTAGAGAAGAGTGAGGGCCAATAATAGTGACAATGGTGATACTACTTAGCTTTTATTAAAAGGCAAATATGAGAAAATGCTTTTTTCCCCAGTTCTACTGAATAGAACACATAGAACTGGTTTAGTTAGAGAACGCAGTTGGTCATATTTTTAAGCTTGTAGTCAGAGCCAAGAAGACCCTTGAAATTATTGATTAAAATTGGAAAATTTTAAATTGGAGAAAAAAAGATTCATGATAATATTAATATTTTATGAGATATTATTTGGAACATGTTTTAGGTTTATCCCGTATAGCACCAAGGGAGAGAATCAAAAATAGAATGTGTTGTTCAGTCACTCAGTCATGTCTGACTCTTTGCGAGCCCCTGTCCTTCACCATGCTCAAACTTACCTTCATTGAATCAGTAATGCCATCCAACTATCTCATCTTTTGTCATCCACTTTTCCTCCTGCTTTCAATCTTTCTCAGCATCAGGGTCTTTTCCAATGAGTTGGCCCTTTGCAAATGGGTGAAAGCTATAATGCTGCTGCTAAGTCACTTCAGTTGTGTCCGACTCTGCGACCCCATAGACGGCAGCCCAGCAGGCTCTCCCGTCCCTGGGATTCTCCAGGCAAGAACACTGGAGTGGGTTGCCATTTCCTTCTCCAATGCATGAAAGTGAAAAGTGAAAGTGAAGTCGTTCAGTCATGTCGTCCGACTCTGTGCGACCCCATGAACTGTAGCCCCAGGCTCCTCTGCCCATGGGATTGTCCAGGCAAGAGTATTGGAGTGGGGTGCCATTGCCTTCTCCAAGCACAAAGGTTAATTCCAAATGAAGGCAAGATTTCTAAAAGAGATGTGCAAAAATAGAATGGGCTCCAGACATTTCTGGGGGTGAATAAGTCTAAACATTATTGTGCATTATTGATACACTAGGTAAATTGATTTAGTTTAGATTTAAGGTCCTTACAAGCACAGAGAATCCATTATTCTTACTGACAATATGTGTAGGGAAACAATGATTTCTATTGGGAATTTGGGACAAAGAAATGGAGAAACCACTGTGGAGAGATTAGGAGAACTGGACTGTAAATGGAGGTTAGAGTTTCCATAGATAAAAAGGAACACTGAGTCCACTTTAAAGACCAGCTGATGTGAAGAGCTGACTCATTGGAAAAGACCCTGATGGTAGGAAAGATTGAAGGCAGAAGAAGAGGGTGACAGAAGAGGAGATGGTTGGATGACATAACCGATTCAAGGACATGAACCTGGGCAAATCCCAAGAGATGGTGAGGGACAGGGAGGCCTGGTACACTGCAGTCCATGGGGTCACAGAGTCAGACACGACTTGGTGACTAAACAATAACAAAAAGAGATACATGGGGGAAAAAGTAGGCTGTGCTTATGAGAAACTGTCAAAAGATCAGCCTTGATAGAACTGAATATAGTACATATCCAGATTGATAAGAATTAAATATTGAGAATATTGTTTTAACTTAATTCAATAAATAATATGTTATACATGAAAAATAATATAGACTTTGGGACCAGAAAGATTTAGATTCACAGGCTGATTAAATAATCATCATCTCTAATATAGTCAAATTCTCAGAAACCTAATTGTGATTACTAGGCGGTGAAGGGAGCTATTGTTTAATGAGTATAGACTATCGGGTTTGTAAGATGAAAAAGTTCTGTTTCACAACAATGTGAATATGAATAATACTATTGAACTGTACATTTAAAATGGTTAGTATATTAACTTTTATGCCATGTGATTTTTAGCATAATAAAAGATTACCAAAAGTATTTAAAACCTGTATTTAAGCTCTCTGATTCTGTAACTTTGCAAGCTTGTTGGGAGCCTTAAATGAGTTCTATTAAATGAAATCATGACTATCTAGTATATCACATGAATGAAAATGTCAAAAATATTTTCATTGATCTCCTTTTCTTCCCTCTTCCAAACCTGTTATGAATTTTATCCAGGAAAACCTAGGGAGTAGTTACACGAAATTACTATTTTTTGCGCATGACAATAGTAAGCCTGAAAGGCAGTTTCTAAGGTAAAAATTGCATATAGTCAGAAGTTCCCTTGGATATTATTTTAACTGTTCAGTACCTTTCATTAGAAAGTATACAATTGTTTTCTTACCCGAAACACTGTTGTTACATTGTTTAAATATTACTCAAAATAGTTTGGCTTGTGTGTAACATCTGTGTTGCCTGGAAAATTTAAAGTTGGTTTTCAAATGAAGAAACATACAGCTCACACAAGAGAATAAGACTACCAAGATTGAAGCAATAGTAGATTGACATCCTCAATAAAATGCTTACTCCAGGTCAGTGACTCTGAAACCCTTCATGCATCAGCATCATCTGGAGGGATAGTAAAAGCCCAGATTGTTGGGCTCCACCACTAGTGGACCCCATCACACACATCAACTCTGATTTAGTGGGTGAAAGGGAGGGGTCTCGAGAATTTTATTTTTAACACATCTTAGGAGAATGTTGATGTTATGTGTATCAGTTCAGTTCAGTTGCTCAGTCGTGTCCAATTCTTTGTGACCCCATGAACCACAGCACACCAGGCCTCCCTGTCCATCACCAACTCCTGGAGTTTACCCAAATTCATGTCCATTGAGTCAGTGATGTCATCCAGCCATCTCATCCTCTGTCATCTCCTTATCCTCCTGCCCTCAATCTTTCCCAGGATCAGGGACTTTTCAAATGAGTCAGCTCTTCACATCAGGTGGCCAAAGCATTTGAGTTTCGGCTTCAGCATCAGCATCAGTCCTTCCAGTGAACACCCAGGACTGATCTCACTTAGGATGGATTGATTGCATCTCCTTGCAGTTCAAGGGACTCTCAAGAGTCATCTTCAACACCACAGTTCAAAAAGCGCTCAGCTTTCTTTATAGTCCAACTCTCACATCCATACATGACTACTGGAAAAACCATAGCCTTGACTAGATGGATCTTTGTTGACAAAGTAATGTCTCTGCTTTTTAATATGCTGTCTAGGTTGGTCATAACTTTCCTTCCAAGGAGTAAGTGTCTTTTAATTTCATGGCTGCAATCACCATCTTCAGTGATTTTGGAGCCCCCAAAAATGAATTCAGCCACTGTTTCCCCATCTATTTGCCATGAACTGATGGGACCAGATGCCATGATCTTAGTTTTCTGAATGTTGAGCTTTAAGCCAACTTTTTCATTTCCTCTTTCACTTTCATCAAGAGGCTTTTTAATTCTTCATTTTCTGCCATAAGGGTGGTGTCACCTGCATATCTGAGATTATTGATATTTTTTCCAGCAATCTTCATTCAAGCTTGTGCTTCATCCAGCCCAGTGTTTCTCATGATGTACTCTGCATAGAAGTTAAATAAGCAGGGTGACAATATACAGCCTTGACCTACTCCTTTTCCTATTTGGAACCAGTCTGTTGTTCCATGTCCAGTTCTAAC